>CALNHX010010578.1:0-39000 GCA_940337035.1 Agriotes lineatus
TGCCATAACTTCATAGTGTTTAAACTGGGGCAGTTTTAAATGTTGCGCTTCACTGCCAGTTGGAACATATTTATTCTTAATGCTCCGCACTTTCATAAACCGGCCGACTTTTCCATGGTTTAGCAACGTCTTCTAGAGATAAATCTGTAATATGTTTATTATCTTTTGTATAACTGTATAATGCATTTATTTATAAATAAAGCAATGTTACCTTTTATTTTTTCTTAAATCTGCTTCCACATCAAGTCCATGCAGAAATTGTCCCACAAGGCTCGCCTCTTGTGTACTTCCATTATTATTATTTCATTTACTTGCTCTGAATCATGATCGTCGTCATCGGTTCCTTCCGATTTATTCCCAATTTTGACTATTTTGGGGTCAGATGCCACCAGAACCTTTAATTAATAGTACTTACTATACATATGCATATTAATATATTTATCTAATCGCAAAGTATCGTTGTCGTCAACGAAAATTTGTGATGCACCATTGGAGCACATGTGTGCACTAACCCCCGAAAATGGCACCAAATCTTGGCATTCTCCACATAAATATACCTACATATACAAAATTAGTATATTGTACAACTAGTGTTGAAAATAGCACTTTTCACACGAGTGGGGGAGTTTGGTGACCACGAGCCGAAGGCGAGTGTCATAAAGCCCCACAAGTGTGAAAAGTGATTTTCACACGTGTTGTACACTATACTTTTTCTACGACTGCAAGCCGCCTCCTAGATTTCAAATATGCGGGCTTAAAAACAGCGTGCGACATCAATGTCGCACGCTGTTTTTGAGCGTGCGACAACGTTGTCGCACGCTCTGTGAAATGTAAGATTTTCAGAGTTAGTTAGGAGTGCTTTTTTGGCTATTTTCAGAGCAGTCGTAGAAAATAGTATATTGTATATTAAGAGCTGAAAGTGCATTCTTGCCGCTTGCGCATGAATATTGCTGGTTGAGACGAAGTCGAAACCAGCAATCATGCAAAAGCGGCAAGCGCACTTTTAGCTCGAAATATACATACTATTTTTTCGACGACTGAGCATATTATTAAAGGAAAATATCAAATTTCATTTTATCGCAAAAATTAATTGACAATCAAGTTAACATTACTCGCGCAGTCTATTAGACATGTGACGCGATTATTTCGACAAATGACGGACATTGTCAAGGAAACATTCGGGCGTGGCTACCTATTTTGTTCACGCGGAAACCCAAAACGCTCGGCGAGCGGCAAAATGATGAAAACGCACGCTCAGCGGCAAATGTCAACTTTCTGTTGTCAAATGACAGTGGGAAAAATCTACTTTCGATGTCAGTCGTCGAAAAACAAATTTTACGGTGTATCAGATATCACTCGAATTAAATTATAATAAATGTGCAAAATACAAATAGCGTGTTTATTAATCTCGATACGGCCCATGAGCCGACAATTTGAGTAGGTTATGTTTAACACAACTTTCAACATTTACCCCGTTGTTAGTAGCAACGGTTTTAAAATTTTTAACCACGCAAAATGACGATCGGTTGCTACTAATCTGAATTTACATTATATTTTTTTATATTTAACGTGGTTTCTAGATTCTATCGCAAATAAAATATTTGACTATAAACATGCGTAAAGCATCTTTAGTCACTCGCGGGGCTTAAAGCGCTCGCTCACTCGCGTTTTAACTCTGTCCCACTCGTAACTAAAGACTAGCTTTACGCACTTGTATCGTAGATTACTATTTTGTATAGTGATCAAATTATTCGTCTTTTTTTTTCAAAACACCGTATTGAAGTAGGGTAAACCATAGTCATTGGACAGTTAAAAAAATCAAACCTTGAATTAACTATAAATCGCTTAAAAAACTAATGTTATCTAAAAGTTTTGTACTACCCGATAGATGTCATTCTGCTTTTTCTTATACCCCTTATTATTACTTTCTGAAATTGCAATATTTTTATATAATATCATTTTATTAATGACAAAAGGTACAACATGTATAGTCATTGGACAATTTTTATAGTTATTGACCAACTAAAACTCTTAAAATAATGCTTCAAATTTAATTTTTATAACATAAACTACATCAATATTCATTACAGCCAACCGTATAAGGACAAAAATAAATATGAATGGTATGTAAGTATTTAAACTTACCTATAACCTTCCAATTCAACTAATTAGTTATTTTTGTAAAAAGCTTTATAATTTTCGTACAGGTTATCGATAGCGCTTTGACTTTCCTCACACATTTCATCTGAATTATTGCACTCCTTGTAGCAACTATGACACAAGAATTCATCAATATCACCATCTATCGGAATGTGGATTTGGTGTTGCTTTGGAATGCAATTTTTATGGTAAATTTTTTACACTCATCACAGACTGAACGCTCGAGAACTGGAACGAAATTTGTGCAAATTGCACATAAATTTGTAGATTTAGATTTCTTAGTTTCAGACTGTTTTGCAAACAGATTTATCTGCACAACCTGTATTTTATTAATGCAGGTCACTTTTATCGATTTATCATTACGACTATTAGCTGCATTGATTTTCTCACTCGACACTTTTGTTTGTTTTCGTTTTTTTTTTCTATCTTATTCTCCTCAGCTTTAAGGTTTGGTTCGTTTTTTAATTTGAACAACAATTTATACTTGTCGGATGTTACTGCCTACGGAAGGCGTTCTGTTTCACGCTTACCTTTACGTTCTGGAGTTTTAGGCCAAACCAGATAATTTGCAAGCTCAGAATTATTTATTATCTTGAAAGCAGGACTGATATCGGGCGAAATTTTATTGATATTTGGAACATTAGGCTCCTTTTCTAAAACAGTTTGAATTCTATTTTTAGATTCATTCTGACAATTATTGATACCAGTGCAGGAAGGTTGTAATATTTCTTTTGTTAGATTTTCTAAATCTGTTGGTTTTCAGTAAGCGATTCATTCATCTCTGTTTCAGATTCGTTAACATCGTTGTCGATTGCGACTTCCTTCGTCCTCTTACTTTGATTTTTCTTTAAAACATTTCCAAATCTTAATAGAAACTACAAAAATCTTCATTATAATTTTCAAGCATTCTATCAGCGTCTATATTTAACAAATCTAGCTTTTCTTTTCCAACAATTTTGACAAATGCCCGATACGATAAAGCAGATGTAGTAGATATGGCTGTAGAAACCGTTTGCATCGGAAGCTGCCGTTTACCTAGACATTTTGAAAAATCTATATTATCGGCATTGAAAGGATACAACCCACAAGCTTTGAAGCCGTTAATCAATGTTTCTGGTTTAGAAAACGACTTCATTACGTTTTCTAGGATAGGTGCAAATGTAATGTTTGTTACAACTTCATTCACGTTTTCGCTACACCATTCTCTAACAGCTTTTTGCCAAGTTTGTTTTAAAGGTCGAAATACTGCCACATCGGCAGGCTGTAATATCCACTTTGCATTTGGATATAACGCAATTATCTCGATTTTCAACTCAGAGCACAGCTTACTTACTTCATATGTTAAATGGGTTTTGTGCCCGTCGAGAAAGTATATTACTGGCAATTCAATAATTTCTTGAATTAAGTAGGGATGAAAAACGTTTGCAATAAATTCAAAGAAGACTTCAGATGTCATGCATCCATTATCGCTTTTAGCAATTCCCCATCCTGTTGGTACGCTTAAGGCTACCCTTTCTGGAATCCTCTGGTATGCGTATATTATTAAAGGGGGACAAATCATACCACTTGCAGAAAAGTAAACATTACTGTCACGTTTTGTTTTGATCTACCACGCTCAACAGTATACACTTTTCCGGTTGTGGGGCATATTTTAAAAGCAGTGTCATCACCGTTAAACACTCTGTCGGGGTTTTGAATCACTTCTTGTAACTGCTTCGTTTCTATATATTCCTGAATCTCTTTGAACCATTTTCTAATGTCTGGTTCACTTACACACGAACTAGCTGACGTAACTGCTTCACTTGTTCGCTGTACTATTTTGGGATGTCATTTTAAAAAGGCTCTTACCCAACCATCACCCGGGCGGTTACTTTTAAAGGAATTAGCACGTGGATGTTGATTCAAAAATGATTGTATGCTAGACTGAAGGTCTTTCTTCTTTCTTGGGAACCCTTTTCTTGCTAGCTCCCATGTACTAAGCATGTTTTCTTCTTCCGTAGTCAGTATAGGGCGAGGACCATACGTATCTGTGTGTCCTGGGTGTTTCAATTTAAAAAGTAGAGTCAACTTAGGATCACCGTATTTTTTGGCAGTACCTCGCAAATTTTTCCCTTCGTTCTGTTGTATTTCAACAACAGCAGCCTCCAGAGACTCTTTTGTATAGTTTTGCTTACTCATTTTCGAGCTCATGCAATCCAAGAAATAATTTTAATTGTTTGTTCTAAACTGATTTTAGTTATTGGACACTACAAGGGCAGTTATTGGACACGTGGACAATAACTGTAAAGAAACATCCAAAATGTAATATATTTAAATAAAATATACAGTAACTGGACCTTTCAAACAAATGATACAAAAAAGTATACATTAAATGAATTTTGTATGTTACAGTTATTGGTCCAATGACTAAAAATCATTTAATTGCTATCACAGTCATTCGACACCGGTTTAACCTCAAAATGAGAATTTGCAGCGGGAAAACTCAACAGTATAGTCAAGACTGATATCCATACTTCAGTTATATAGCAACTTAAAGTCTATTTTAATAAAAACCTTACCTAAGTACAACTCAAATTTGGGAACCATACACTAAATTTCAGTATAGCACAATTGCAAATGAAGAACCGCACATGTTGGTAACATCTTGACACTACCAAATATTTCAATACAGTGCCTTTATATAGACAGGGCGACAATACAACTAAGCCACACCCCCGCCGCCATATTTATGCAAATTTCTAACGGGTGTTTATTTAAATCCGTGATCAGAGTCGACTGTGATACGTGTTTTACGTTTGGCAGTACTGAAAACATTTGAGATTTTCAGGTTAAGATTTGCGTCAGTTTGTGCCAAAACTGACGCAAAACCGAACCTGCTAACCTCGAATTTGACATAGACTGACAATACACTTCAGTACTGCCAAAAGTATAACACGAATCACAGGTGATTTAGCATAAACATGGCGGCTAAAACCACGTGATCTAGGGAGCCAATCAAAAATAGGACACCCCATTGTCGCCACTGTCTATATAAAGGCACTGTAATTATGTTTAGAGTCCCTGTATATATAGGTTACTAAGAGTTGGGCAAACAACGGGATACATTTTGATTGGTTTGGATCACTTTTTTCAAAGCATGTATGATAAAAGTGCCCTTTTTGCATATTTTGTAACATGTTACGACCGCTAGTTTCACATATGCAAATCTGAATCTTAACTAAATTGGCTGTATATTTCCAATAGTCAGTTCTAGAGATCCTAAGAATGACAAATACTCTGAAAACTCTCCCATCAAAGGCAAGTTAGCAAGGTTGGTTCCCATAACCTCTTTGTTCGACATATGTCAAATATCTAATTTGGATCAAAAATGCATGTCAAATCAGGCTGTTTGCCCAACGCTTAGTAAACTATATACAGGACCTCTAATTATGTTTATCTACTCCTGTGGGATAAGTAACTCATTACGTCACTCATTTGACACTATTTGAGTTAGGTAATGAAGCTCATTACACCACTCAGTTATGTAATGGTTTCATTACGCAACTGAGTTGTGTAATAACTTCATTACCTAATTGAAATAATGTAAAATGAATGACATAATGACATTTGCCTCCTAAAATATTTTTGAAAATGACAGATCTGACATTTCTTTAATTCACTTTTCTCAATTTTAGGCAGTCGTAGATAAAATTTTGTACAATACATGTGTGATAATGCATCATTAATATACTTGTGTGCTTACATAACTCATGCGACGCACTCGTTTGTAACTTACACACACGTATATTAATGATGCTGTTATCCCACTTGTATAGTAAATAACTATTAGATGTTTTACATTATTAGACAATGCCTTGTAAGTTTTTGAAATATTCTATCGAAATGATCTCTGAAAAAAGGCTGTCTTATGAAGAGGTGGTGTTATGGTAAGATCTAGATTACGTAGGTTTAACTTGTAAATATCAGTGCGGCAAATTATTTTCTTAAATAAATATGTTGGATTTTTATTGGTTATGATTTTATAATAATGACATGCTATTTGTAGTTCAAGTCTATTATTCATATTACTTTAGCTCGTATAACTTATGAGATATACGTTAATATTTCCTTATACCGAAGATGTAACGCAGGCAGGAGTTTTGGACACGCTGAATACGATTTAAATTATCTTGATCAAGGCATGGTCCGTACACAGAACAGCAATAGGAGAAGTGGGATAGAACTAGCGATTCGCATAACATGGAAATAGTGCTACTACTTAAATAGCCTCTGTGGCGGTAAAGAAGCTTTAAATTCATATAAGCTCGACGGATATTATTAGATATATGCTGACGAAAGCTCAAGCTAGTATAACACCAAGGTTTTTGGCACTTTCAGTTACAGGTACATCAACGCCATTTATAGTAAATTTTGCAAAACCCTTTAGAGCAACGATTTCGTTCCTGTTCCCAAACAACAAGATATTAGTTTTTATTGGATTAAGAGTAAGACAGTGTTTATAGGAATCTTCAAAAAGCGTTTGTAAGTCTACGTTGATATCACTGACAGCTTGAATATAATTATTTGGAGGAAATGAATGGTACAATTGTGTATCGTCTGCATACATTTTAATTCTACACGTTTTGAGCCGTTCGTATAAGGTATACGTATAAATTGTAAATAATAATGGTCCTAATATCGAACCCTGTGGTACCCCACTGATTACGGGCTTAATGTGAGACGATGATTTACATAACTGTAGGGTTTGTAATCTGTTTCTAAGATAAGTTGTCAGGAAATTAACAGAGTTGTCAATATAATGCAAAATTGCAAGTAACACAGAATGAGAGATGGTGTCAAAAGCCTTGCTGTAATCTAGCAAGAGTGATACACTAATCTCTCCACGATCGGTAGCTGCAATTATGTCATCCGTGGCATTAAGTGGAGGGGTTGTACAGCTGTGTCCCTGCCTAAAACTGACTGAGTATCGGGAAGATTTTTGATAATGTGGGCAGAATGCTGATAGGCCGCAAGTCACTATATTCAAGGGCAATACCACAAGTAGTGGATATATTTTTAACAAATATTTTGCCGTTTCCATGTAAATTATTGCGTTTAAATTTCACGAAACAAAATCATATCAAAAATGTCACGAGCCGAAGGCGAGTGACATTTAAATGTGATTTTGTTGAGTGGAATTTGCAATAATTTCTATGGAAATGGCCAAATATTATAAAAAAAAATATATTCACTTCGAGTGGTATTTGGGACGACTATTTAACGATATTAATACATAACGATTACCTTTATTGAACAATAATCCAACAATTAATATTCATCCTCAATTAAATTCAGCGGAATACTTCCAAAACACAACATTTTTAAATTTTTAATGCAAGCCAAACTTTGTTCACACAGTTTGTTGGTGTTTAGTTTTACGTAACCTAGCGATATCGTTAAGGACAGAACATCGTTGCTAAGCGATATTTCGCAACATGGCTATTTAGTTTTTGAGTACGTACATTGTTTTGTGAATATTTTGCATGGTGCCCAATATTCAGTGATATACTGCTGTTATTGGTTGAAAAAAGCAAATATCTGCAATATGATTGGCTTATATGTTATAGTGTTGAATAGTCACTAGTCACATTTTTTTTGGGAATAGGAACGACGATACTTCTTTTCCAAGTACTTGGAAAGGTATGTTCAACTATTGCGGTATTAATGATATGGGCGATATAGAGCAAAATTAATGGACAACAGAGATTTAGCATATTGATATTTAACTGATCAGAATCTCATTTCAATTGGTAATTACTATATTTGTACATTCAAAATCGTTTAGAAATACACTTTTCCGCATTAGCAACACTTTTCTGAATAGCAACGGCGATTCGTGTTGACACAGACTGGCGCAAAATCTAACCTGATAACCTCGAATTTGACATAGACTTACACTGTGACCACCAACACACTTCAGTACTGCCAAACGTATAACATCAACTGAAGCTGCTTATTGTGCTTTAGTACAAAGGAATGGGTTATGCTCATCTTGGTTATGTTTTGACAGTTAGTGTCACTTGTATGTAAAAATTTAATACATTACATTTTTTATGAAATGCGATAAAATAGTTTATCTACTAGCAACATGATATTGTACATTTTCGTCATAGAAACAAAATATGAAAAGCTACTCATAACTCCCAAGGGACTTGTCAAATTATTTCTCCCTCAAACTCATGGTAACAATGCAACTACAATTAACGTCTTAGTAACCATACAATGAGGCAATCCTTGATATTACTTACATATTCTAATTTTAAATGTCATTATGACATTTTGAAATTTCATACTATTTTAACGAATATGCTAGTAGATAAAATATTGTATGCACCACGGGAGATATGTTCATGTTCTTTACCTTCGGTTGACTTACAGACCTCGGACCAGAGGCCCTCGGTCTGTAACACATGTCAACCTCAGGGAAAAAACATATTCATATCTCCCTTAATGCATAAATATCTATTACTCAATACGTTAGAAAAGTGGTTTTACTGAACTCGTAAGACCGTCTAAGTATTCGCTGACGCTCGTACGCAAACCAGCCATACTTGTTCAGTAAAACATCACTTTTCTAAATTTGTTGCGTAATATACTATTGTGATACTCTAATACGGTCTAAGTTGGAGCATGCTGTTACAGAATGAGATTCCAGAGCTGTAACTTACTCAAAATCTCTAGAAGCAGTACAAAATAAGTTTTTTGGAGACTTGTATTACAAAAAATATAGAAGATATGCAGAAAATTATTCGTATCGGAGTATCAGAATTGAATTTAAAATGTATAAATTACTGGAAACACGAACAGTCATATCGCTCATTACATAAAAAAACAGATTCAATAGAGCTTAGATAAAAATGTTACTCTATGTCTCTTTATAGATCTAGAACTAAAAGGTCGTTTTACACAAAACATAGAACCGATATTAGAAACTTATCTCCAATTTTTTTATTTTCATGTTATAACAAATTAACGTTACAAAATGGGAAGCTGAGAATTTTTAACACTGTTGAAGATAAATACAAGATTGAGTAATAAGGCAGTTATAAAATACCCTGGTGTGTGCGCTTCCTGTGAGTAGTGACTAGATTATGTAACTATTATATTTAAATCCACTAAATTAGCACTTGTCTTGTTTTGTGTGTAATTTTGGATTTATGTATAAATCTATTGCAAAGAGCTACCTGGTAAAGTTGCTTCAAATTAAAATGTAGTTCGCTTATTGAATTCTGTATAATGTATAATCATTGCACCATCGTAGACAAACAACCGTCTACTTACCCTTATTTGGAAGAACACAATTTTAAACCGTCCCACACAGAAAATATAGATGTTTACTTCAATTTTAATATTTTTCGGAATTAGTCTTTACTGTTTAAATAAATCAATTATTTTATTTTTCTAAAATCTGCTTGGTAATTCGTCTTAATAAATATTTAATTATTTGACTTTCGTTTCATAACTGTTCTAAACATGCTATGCTTTATTACAGATTTGTAAATGTCATGCTTTATAGTAGCCAATAACGATTTGAAGACTTTATTTTCTGCTACAATTCACAAAGCGGAAAACAAGCAAACATAGATCGCTAGTGCAAAAGACTAGTCTTGCGAGCCATATTAAACGCAAATATTTGCGTTCATTCTGAGCTACAATTGCTTCATGATAATCCGACTGAGAAACAGCTTTACTTCTGCAAAAAGTGCTCTCCTTTAAGGAATATTGGAGGGTATCCTCATTCTTTTGTAATAACTGCAGCTGCCCCTTCTTGCTCTCCACCAATTCATTTCGGCTCCGAGTACGGTGTAGATATAATGTTTCAGCTGCTCGTCAAACACTTGATAAAAGCAGAAAACTGCGCCTCGATAAAATTTGCTGGCGGAATTGCTGCTTTAAATCCCACATCAAAGACCGGCCGAGTTGTGGTTTTGCGAAAGAATTACAGGTATTAGCTTAATTAAAGTTCCTTAGACCGATGTTTTGACCGATCACCTACAGAAAAGGTCAACTTGAATTACAATTTAATTTTAATAATTTTTTATACATAAATTGTTTGGGGGAAAATTGCAAGAATTAATTAATTTTATCTGTTTTGATGTTACAATGTGGTTATTATAACACCGAAAACAGTACCTGCTACAATGGAGTCCATTATAGCACTGTTTTTGAATATGAAAAACATTGATATATCCATCTTGATTGTGTTTTAGTACCCCTTTCATTAAAGCACTTCACGCTGCTCTCGTCGTGCTAGAAACCCACTCGTGGTATAATAGGCCCACTTATTAAACTAGTTTAATAATATATTATTAATCACAGTACCCGATAATGTAAGTTCAGAACTAGTCAAGTTCTATTTGAAGGTTTTCACCGTGGCGATCTAAATTGGGTTGGAATTGGACGAAATATGTGTAGCGAGCGTAGTAAAGGAAATTGTTGGCAACCCACAATCTATCTGCAATCAGTTGGAGAAGCTTCAAGCGAGAGAAGAGTCCTTTCAGTGCAACTTAAGAACCGGTAGAAATCCTGTGTTGGTAAGCTGCAAAGCATTACTGAGTTGAATGTATGAAAGACAATTCGAAACTAAGTTTCAGTTTTCATTGCTAATAAGCTAATAACAACGATCAAAAAGATAAAAATGTTAAAATAGATCATTTATTATTGGACTAGCAGAACCAACTTTCAAAAGCATCTAATAAAATAAATAGTTACTGCAGAAAATTTATCAAAAATAGATACGGAAACAATTGTATGCAAAGTTATGAACAGCTAGTAACTATGGAAATGCAAAGGATCCGTTTAGTTGTTCTAGTATCTGTACGCTGTAATTGTATCTTTATGAGCGCAGTTCGGCACTGACAATTAGTCTTTGGGTTTCTAAATAATTTTATTATATATTTAAATATTTCAACTATTTGTATCTTGTAGACGTGAGACCGACTAGAGTCAACTTAACTATTAACATTCAAGCAAATCAATAGGTAAAATGTAATAATAATTCTTAATCTAAATGTCTAATGTTATAGACTTACCCATCAAAATAAGAAAATGTGTTCTAAGAATAGAGCGTTAAAGGAGTGTCCATAAGTGTGTATTTGCTCATACTAAATTGCAATAACTTTTAACTCACACGTTTTGTCTAAAAGTATATAAGTATTGACATTGTTTAAAAAATGTCATCCTCTACAAATTATTAGAACCGAAAAATTGTATAAGCAATTAAATAAGTTAAATAGGCAATTGAACACTGATCTTGAAGATAAATATATAATTGATGAAAATTGTGAAGATGTCCCGGATATAGAAATATTCCACTTTAAAGGTGCACTAAAGTAAGTAGAGAACAACAAAATGAGAGGGCAAGATCAAATAACACCAAAAATGCTTCAAGGAGGAGGAATATTATTATCAGAACATCTGCAAGTATTGTTCAACCAATAC
This sequence comes from Agriotes lineatus, assembly GCA_940337035.1. NCBI lineage: Eukaryota > Metazoa > Arthropoda > Insecta > Coleoptera > Elateridae > Agriotes > Agriotes lineatus. The sequence continues at coordinate 11,641 of CALNHX010010578.1, forward strand.
CCACAAGAAGGAAGAATACTCTTCGACTGGAATAATTCTACCATAATATTACTACACAAGAAAGGAAATTCTAGAGCAACTAGCCTATTGTCAGATGTATAAGTTGCTTCTAGAAATTATCACAAAATGTTATCTAATATATTAAACTCAAGAATAGACCGGCTTCAGAGCAGGCTTCTGTAGTAGCGATGATATGCAAGTAGTACGAAGTCTCATAGAAAAATACAATACAATTTACCTTTGCATTTCCTTCGTGGACTCTAAAAAAGCAGGAGAAGAGGCGTTACTAAATTCTCATGAATATTTTCATTGTGCTTGGAAAAAAATCATAGAAGAGTTAATAATAGAAGAAGTTGAAAATTATGTTCCTTAGGACAAGACGTAAGCTTTGAAACTAGGAAGTAAAAGAAATCAGTAGAAGAAGTAAGTTGGGTTGAGCAGATATTAGTCCCTAAAGAGATGTATTTCAAAGCACCATAGGTCAGAATCTAAAGACAAAATTATCCAAGGAATCCATTTTACTTGTACTCACGTACACTGCGGAACTTAACCCTAACAAAGAAATGTAAGGTGAACTTGCAAGCAGCATAGAGAGCAATGGCAAGGTCGATGTTTGCTACTATTATGAAATATAAAATGAGCAGTGCATGAATAAGAAAAAGAACACAAATACAGGAGGTAATACCCAAAAGACTCCAACTCAAGCGCCAATGGATAGGTCATATCGTCAGATTTACGGAAAATATATAGAGCAAGGTATTGCTAGAGACCAAGGTAAGGTAGAACGTTTAGCGAACGGCCTCCCATTACGTCGGACGGATGACGTTTAGAATACGGCAGACTACAACTGGATACAAAATGTACGCAGTAGGGAAGAATGGTGGACGCTGAGATATCTTTTTTCTGGATTCAGATAGGAATCATGGTGATGGTAATGATGACAGTGTAGGAAAGCTTCCTGATCATATTATAAAACCAATCCAAAGTTATGCGGCCTTAAATTGACTTAATAAAAAAAATATTAAAAAATATGACATACGAAATTGATGTATTAGGCGAATGCTGATTGGAACGGGGCAATTCGTGCCACCTGTATTTATATATTTTATACCTTTTTCTCATATACATTGCCATCAACAAGTCTAACCATATCCTGTATGTCCTAGCATGTTAAGTTAGCACGCCGTATAAGCAATCGAACTATTTTAAGTGGACATGAGTCATAGTGCCTTAGCGCGAGTGTGACGTGATTAAAAGCGCAATACAGCTAATTCGGAACGCCAAGGGATAACGAAATCGCCACGTTGCATTTACGAAAAACGACCAACACGCGTTGGACCCGTGGGAACTCAGTCGCACCGAAGCCCTCAAAAGAGTTGCGACCTGCAAGTCTGGGTCGCAAGTGAATGTTTGGCCTGCAGTAATTGCCGCCAGTCCCCGAAGCGTCCTGAGAGTAGAATTAAGCAGCGAGAGGGTCCAACCACTTGTGCAGCCCCGCAAAAGGTCTGTTGCATCTTTCCATAGGAAAATGCTGCGATCTGCGGCCAGAGAAGAGATGTTCGTGTCCTGCTACGAGAATACTGGATTAACCAAAAACCAGGTTAGTTCATACTAGAACATTGGCCACAAAAGAAGAGGCGATTGCATCATCCCGGGTAATTGCTTCAACGAATGGTGGCGTATCAAAGACGACGGGGCTTTATCTGTAAGCAGCTGACGCAAGGTTATTGCGTCATCGCTGCTTTAATACGCTGTTTAAATTAAACGGGCCAGATTGCGTAACGTGCAAGAACGTTATAAGAATCGACAGGTTCGCCGTGTTCAATTCTATTTCGCGTCAGTGACATTGAACTTGGCGTTGATAATCGAACTCTAGCGGCCTTTTTAAACTGATTTGTATGCCCTAACATATAGCCTTTGTATTTTGTAGTTCTTATATGTGTATTTGCTGGTACTTGCGCTTTATTGCAGATTATATGTCTCTTTATGTAAACTGTTGGATTTTCATTGCTGGCGATGTTTGCCAGTGTGAGTTTAATATTTCAGGCGACAACGAGCTGACCTCAAACAATATTAGCTTGCCCTTAGCTCCACTGATGATGCTGATAGAGCCTCGTAGCTCACCGACTGAATAAGCTAGCGAACCAGGGCATTTTAACGTAATAAATCAGTAGGGTGTAGGGCTAGGCAAAAGACCGTGTTACATGATTATACAGTAAACAGGTGGTTTTAAAGCAATCTTCTGTAAGAAATGTACCACTCTGCAGAAACATGTAACCGATTAACATGTTTTATTTTATAGTGCATTAAAATAATCAGATCATACTGCATTTATCTAAATATGTAAAGCTAAGTGTCCCAACTGACTCACTCTTTCACTCCCCCACTGAGCACTGTTTCTCAAGAACCGCAAGGTCTATAATGCTAAAAAGTTGCATGGTGATTCTTCTTATACTGTAGCGGTGCACTAAGAAGGGTTTAAAGATTCAATAATACTAAGATCGCTGTCAACGACTAACATTGTGAATTGTCGCTTATTGACATTTCTAATCAATATCCTTTTAAACCACCTTTTAGGTACTGATTAGCCTTCCGAGCAACTCCGGATAACTCCAGCTAGTTATACTATGCGTTGTCAGGCCAGAACCTTATGGTTTTTTTACAATTCTGGGCAACCAGAGAAAACACACAACAGTATGTTTTTTGCAGTCCCGTCATTGTTGAACGTGAACATGTCCGAATTTTGACGGTGACATTATTAATAATAATGGAATGAGGTAAAAAAAGACAATGTCAGAGTTTTTGCCTACATAAGATGATCACGCACCAACAGCGATCTTTAAATTAGTGCAAAATATGCAGATCACACAAAAATTGATTTATCGCACTATTAGAAGCCAGCGTGGCTCTGATGGTTAGAGCATCGGACTGCGGCGCGGAAGTCTGGAGTTCAAATCCCAGATCGATGCCTGGCGGGCGGCCTACCCAGTCGCTTTAAATAATTGGGAACCTGCGTTCGAAAGAACAAGGGGTAATAATGCGGTTGCCTAATGCGTGGTGCTCACCACATCACCACGTGTCATGAATTTGACACGCGACAGCCGGGTGTGAGAGCGAGGATACGGAAGCTCTAACCTTCCGCCTTGCAGGCCAAGCTCCTTCATGGGGTGTTAGTGCCTCACCATTATTATTAGAAGATACGCCTCGCTTTTCTCGAACACCTGAGGTCTTAGAAGCTGCTAAGGCTCGAATTCAACGTAACCCCTTCTTCTTCCTCCCCTTATTATATACCAATGGTAACCTCATCTGAACATAGAAACTAATGACGCGGCATATGAAATTTTCAAGAGAAACCTTATAATGAAGACCTCAAATTACTCCCTTAGGGAATGAAAAAAAGGATATTTGCTTACTCCTTTAAAAAAGGCAAGAATAGGCAAAGTTCCTTCTTCACAGGTTTGTGGATAACAGGCACCACATGACTCTTACTACAGGCGAGAAAGGCTTTGCGATTGAATAACATCTAAACACTCAAAATGATGATAGGTTCCGAACAATGCTGAAGATGTTGAAAAGATCCCTCGCTTTGCATGAGATCATCATGCGGCATCTAACATGGTTTGGCCGGGGTTCTGTAATACGTCTTAGTGCTACACTGTTTAATAATCAGCACTGACAATCAACGAGACAAGTCCATAAAATATTGATTTTATTAAATGCGAAGATTGACGTTTGTTCACTTTTAGAGGAGAAAGTCTGCCCTAAAGGTCACTAAAATTTAGAGCAGTTAAATTTCTGGTTGGAGCAGTGTGAAGGCACGAGGAGACCATTTTGAGTTATTATGTATCAACGTATCGCTTAATTGTACCCTTTTTATTAACAAAATAGTTTGCTAAAGGTAAATTCTAATCTAAAAAATCTGGTGTGATACACTCACACAACTTCCTTTTACAGTGATCTTATAATTAGTCAAAAATTTCATTTTTAATTTTTAACCATTTGTTAAAAATTTTCAAAAATTACAAATTCTACAAAAACGGCACAAAATCGAGTGTTAGTTGAAGAGACAAATTTTCTCTAGAATTTTAAGGTGAATTCAAAAATGTAATAATATACCGGGTGTTTTATTTAAAATAGGAGTTAATAAAAAAAATAGAAAAAAAAAACAAAAGAAACCCACTTTAGAAGTATTCAACTGGAAAATCACCTATCTCACATCAATACACATTAAAAATGTAAGAAAAATGTAAAGTTTAAAAAAAATCGTTAGAGCCGTTTTTGAAAAAATCGAAAAAAACTGAAAAATCACAAGAGTAAACACCTACTTCCGGTTATGCGATTTTCTTCAAAAGCTTGCTGTCTCATCTACATGGTACACAAAACTTATATATGAAGTTTCAATGCCATACCTCTTTTCGTTTTTGAGATATTCTGTTCACAGACACACAGACAGACACACAGACACACAGACAGACACACAGACACACAGACAGACACACAGACACACAGACCAATGAAAAAAAATATGTTTTTTGGGATCAGGGGACTCTAAAACGTCTGATCTGTTGAAAACTCAATTTCGAATTTTTGGGGTGAATCCAATACTTCCTTTATAGTAAAAGGAAGTAAAAAAGGCAAAGAACGCCTATTTTGTTATGACATTTACAAATTGTTTAATTCTGACATGTAACTACTTTTTTGTGTTTTATGCACCGGTAACTAGATTTATTTTGATCATTTCATTGGTTTTTAATATTTAAACTTTAAAGACCATTTTTCTCGATTTTTTTCAAATGGAAAATATTGAAGATTTGATATCATCGAACATAAAAAGTACTACCAAAATCAATAATAGAAACTTTTAAAACAAATAACATAAGACACTGAAAATCAGCTGAAAATATTCCCTATGGTCAAAAACGCTACACCCCTTCGAGATTTTTTCATAAAAATGAATATTAACGAAGTTAATGAGTTTATCCGTTGGGTTTTTACCCCATTAGCGTTAAAATGTAGAATTGTGAGGTCTTGAAGTATATTGGGAGTGCTACTTGATATTGAAAAGGTTAGGGATAATATTGTTAATGATGTAGGATTTGATTTGGTCAATAATTGGGGTTAGTAATTGTTTGATAATTTCGCCTATGTTGTCACAGAGGAGGGTATTGATTAGGGGTACCAAAGTGGGTCACTGAGCTACCCCATTGTGTTTTCAAATATGACTTATATAATTACTTGAATAAGTTTACAATCAAGGGTTACTCAAGTAGACTAGGCCTATATTAATAATTTTATTGAGATTTATATATTTAATATAAAATATTTGTACCTATTATTAATGTATATGTTTTAAATATTCGGAACTCTTCTGGCAATAAGTCTTAAATAAAAATATTTTTTCTTTCTTTCTTTGGTTGAAAAAAACACAGTTGTTTACCGCATTTCTAAATATTTGTTATAACAATTTAATTGAAAATTTGAAAAATAATGTATTGCATTTTTTCAAGATACCTGTGTTTCTTTGGACACAAAAAGTTAGGTGTTTTCAGTACCAATTTCGATTAAGGTAATTTTCTGGTTGCTAGGTAAGTGAAACTCAAGTTCGACTGTTTATCCTTCTATTCTACAATAAGTTTACTTTGAAATATCTAATTTTTCGAAATATATATTGGGTGGTAAAAAAAGGAAAAACTGGTGAACATTATTTTCCGCAAAAAGTGACTGTAATTTCGTTTTTAGCATTTAATGTTAATTCTAAACAACTTTTTTATATAATGTTATTCTTGAACAATTTTCATATTTTAAAACTTTCCGCGTGTATTAAATAATGAACTTAAATTTTGTCAAGGGCATTTTGCGTTTGAGAAGATGCTGGAGCTTTTATCAGAAGTAAAATTCTCTGATAAATGAAGTGTCCAAATTTATGAGGGTCATTTATATACCGGATGAGCAACTTCAAGACCCAAAAAGCATGGTCACAAAATGACTAAAAGCATATAATTTTATTTAAAAATCAAGGTTGCCTTGATCAGAACTAAATTATAGAGGGGGAGGGGTAAGCTAAAAGTCCTTAGACATTAATTATGATAGGCATAACGGTTTTTTTTCTAAAAATTTAAAACTTGCTTTGTTCGGTTTGAGAATAGTCACTCGGTATGTCTCTTGGACTAAGTGTTGCTGCAAAGCTCAAGTATTTGCCAATATAACTGTGTCTTCTGCGTATCTGATTTTGAGGCGACAATACGCAGCCCGATCGTAGTCCTCTTTTGATGGAAATGCCTTCAGATGTTGTTTGATCTATTCGAACTTCCGCTGCTTGATTCCAATAGAGTTCGCTGATAATACGCAGATCCTTTTTATCAAACCCAGTCGACTTTAGAATTTATATTTTTGATGTGTAACGCAATGGAAAGCCTTTCGATGGCCAATAGAGCACGAGCAGGAGCGATGGTTTGAACATAAACAATTTTTGAATGTGAACCAGTAAAATATAAAGATTGTTCTTGTCAAAGAAATGGAAACATTACATTGAAACTACCTGTAAGAAGAAATATTTTCTTTTGAAACAAGTGCTATCATTACAGTGACTGGAAATTTAATACTTACAGCTTTCCATTGATTGATTTTAATGGTTCTTACGAAGAAGAGCAGAATAAATACAAAAAGGTATGTAATGTGAAGATATATATTCGGGTGAAAATGCTTAAAAACATGTAACCGATTCTGAATCTGAAAAAGAGCATTAACCTCTTGTACTAAATGTGATTGAAATAAACAGTCTTTTCCCTCCTACATTTTCTTCAAATTCGTTTTTATCGCAACCACCTGTGCGAACTTTGTTGATAGAAGTTGATTCCAGTGACCGTCAATCGGTTTAAGCAAATAAATGTTTTATTTTTTCATGGGATTATTGATAATTTTGAACGTACCTATAGTTATTATCCAAAGTTGTTCTGTTTGATGTTTTCTAACTACCATTAAATTTAATGACCATACTTAGGAATTACCCTATATCGAATATCCTATACGAACTGTTTAGATTTTGGGAAGAATTGAGTTCGTTATTTAACCTTTTGCGGCCCAAAATTATTTTAAAACTTGGGCGAACGATGGCCTATTATTTGTATTTCATTGTTTTGTGTAGTTTTTATATGTATTGAACTGATTCGGGCTCTTATTTTGGGTTACCTATTAGTATATATTTATAAATTATATTTTTATCAATTTAAATTGCCCTGTTTACATTATTTGAATATTAATAGTTATTCGTTTTGCTAGCTCCTGAAAATCGGGGTGGATTTCTTTTATCTAGGTTGCTTATTCTGAAATTTGATGCTCTGATTTTAATTTTATTACAACTCAAAAATAACTTCTGTCAAATGATATGTCAAACAAATTTGAAAATTAAATGACAAATACCAGATCGTCACATTCGCCACATAACAATATCAAGCAGTAAGTAATTACTTAATAATGAATTTACCTTCTTAGTGTCTTTATTTTCTTTCAGTGCTTACCTAATAATTAAAATCACCCACCTTTCACTCGAACGTATCAATGTCCCTGATGTTAACAAACTTTCTCTACTCCGCCAACGACCACAACTGATCCAGTCAACAAACATAGCGAAAGCCTCCAATGACACCCAATATGTCAAAACTGCCTAGAATCAGGAACTCCAGCACCGCATCCAAAAAACACTCCTCCAAATTACTCCACTGACCAGCACTAAGAACCAACGGTGTCTTCCTCAGAACTCTTCTTTCGTACTAACAGCTCGATGCAATCCAAATCAATTGATTTACAATGTCAAATGTATTTCTTCAATAAACTTAATTTAGTATTTTTTTCTATTTATTCTCCTGTGTTGATTAGTCCTGATTTTAGTTTAGTTTTCACCATATATTTACTATCTTCCTCCATTTTAATACTCATATTCTTAAATTAAATTCCATTTCTGTTTCACCACCCAAATTTAGTCTTAATATCAACCCTTCTTAATTTCCAAACATTTCCCTTTTAAAATAGGGTTTATTTCCAAATTTTAAATTACACCAAAAAAACTACAGCTTAACATTTTTCAAAATTTGTTGATCTTAATAATGAAAAAAAGTCCTTAACGATATAATATTTTCTCCTTCCAACACACTATATCTTTATTTTTGAATTCTACCTACTATGTGCAATAATCTATTTCTAAGTATTTGTCATTACCTTCAAATTTCATATTTAGATATTACATTATATTCTAATCCCTCTGTTTCCCAATTAGCAATATTTTATTCAATTATAAATTCTATTTTCTTTTCTAATTACATACTACCTAATTATTCATATTCTCAATTCATATTCAAATTGATCCCAATAATTTTCAACTATTGTACTCACTTAATCCTATTTTAAAATTGATTTTTATAACTCTGTATTCATATCATTACAATATAGTTGCTATAAATAAGCAATACTATTTTCTTCTACGACCACTACCAAAAGCAGGCCTTTTAACACTAGCTTGACTCACTAAAAATGACGTTTTATAAATCAGCGCGTAAAAAGTGAAATCAACTGTTTACTTTTGGGCCATGTGCTAAAAGTAAACAGCTGGTGTGGAATTTAGAATTTTGAACTGGAAGTGAGGTCATAAAGTTATTCTAGTTACTTCTTTCGTTAGAGGTAAAGTGTTTTTTAAATAATTAAAGCATTATGTAATGAATAACGTAAAATGTGAACATTTATAATTACCTTAGATAACTATCTTTGACAGCTATCGGCTGCAGAAACATTCACCTGCACGTCAAAGCCATCTCTTTACTATGACATAAAACAGAACTGTCATAAGTGCAAACCTTTCTTAAATCGACATATATGGATTAATAACACTAAATTTAAGGCCGTAGAAAAAATATTGTGTGCAAACTCGTGCTAAAACTGTTATTGCACTCGACATATTATGAAACTCAGTCTTCAGCTTCGTTTCATAATTTTTATGTCTCGTGCATAAACGTCCACTTTTAGCACTTGTTGCACAAATAGCTACTAAATTTTATTTGACATGGTTACAGCAAACAAATCTATAAAGGGATATACACGGATCTTCCCTCAAACGAATTATATTAATTTGCAGATAGAAAAATTTAGTCTTCTCGGGTACTAACTTCGCGTTAACAGGCGAATGAGATTAATATTTTAAGCCGCTCCGATCAGCCGCTTGGGTTTGCCGCTTGAATAGCTCAGCCATGACCGTGCTCACTTTGTACAAGTTTCTGCTGCGTTATAAAGACACCATACAATTTTCTCCTATTTGTGATGTTTACCTTGTGTCTGTTGGAACTCATTTTTGCTAATGATAATGCCTGAGCTATGTGCAAATTATTGCTTTTATCTATTTCTTAGTTAAAGCAAAAATAAACAAAACTTAATAAATAAAGATGCTCACCCTATATATGTTTCTCCGAATTATTTTCGGCTTCATGCCAAGTAGATATATAATCTGCATGCAACATATCGTCTTCCTCCAACAAATAGTTTTTGAGTTATACCGCCAACAGGAAGACAGACAGACTGAATTGAGAAAACCTGTTTTTCGTCATCTAGGGACCCTAAATATCTCGAAAAGTAATTTTTTCACAATTACAATAAATATTGGCAAGTTTCTTTACAGCACTTATGCTGTTTCTCGCAGCCTAGTACACCATAGATCTTTGTAATGCCAAACTGCATCCGTTAGTTGCCTCCTCACCATGGCCTCTATTACGCCCCCCAACCATAGTGCCTGTTAATAGAACATGTTTGGCTTGACAATTCCGAAAGAACAATTTTCAAGCTTTGATGCGTAAATAATTAAATGCCTGTTGCAACCTAAACAAGAGTTCGCATGTTAAAAATGTAATTTACAGACCTAGCATGACAATAATTAATAATGCAAGATTAACATATCGCCAAACTTAATAAAATTTAGAGGTTAAATCAATCTGACGTTTATATACTATATATTTTTGCAGGCACATGGGGAAGGTAGTTTTTACAACAAAATTAAATTAAAATATCTGTAAAGGGCTTTATTCAGAACTTTTCTTGCAAGTGGAAGTTCAGACACTAAATATTTTGAAAAAATAGCTTAAGGTTCCTTGTAGTACTGAAAAATAACAGCAAATGCTTAGTAATGCAAATAACAAAAATTTGCAAATAAGAGAGTAATGCAGGCGGGATTTGAACTGAGTGCCATTTCAGCGCATGTGAAAGAAATTTCAACGGAATCCGAGCGCGCTGTGCTTTGGAACGCCGCGATGCTACTTTATTACATCCAACAAGCTTATTGTTGCCCATTCTTGTTTTTTACAACATTTATCCTGTATCCGTTGTGTCCAATTTTTTTCAAGGGTAAAGCTTTAGCTATGTGTATATTATGACTCTTATCTGTACCTCAGTTAAGGCAAAAATAGATAAAGTTTTGTTTTTTAAATATACTCACCCTGCATATATTTAACCGAAATTATCTGGGTTTCGTTCCATGATAGACAGATAGACAGAGAGACAGCCACACAGACGGACAGACGTCTTTGAAAAAACTTGTTTTTTATCGCCCTGTAACGTGAAGATCTGAAGAAATTTCGGAAGGTGATTTTTTCACGATTGTGGGTATTATTACTGTTTTCGTCTTTTAAACGAGAAAAATGAAAATGTATAGCATCTCAATGTATAAATTTAAATCCAAACCTACGACTTTATCTTCCCGTACAAATTGAATCATTAAATACATACATGCATATATAATATGTACCTAATTTACTGCTTTGCATAGCAACATTTTCTTACACTAATTACCTTAAATTTTCGTTTGCTCTTGAACTGTGAAATAGCTAATTTGTTATTTGACTTGAGTGTATTAGGCAATGAATTTGGCGTTCATACAACAACCATGTTCAAAACTATGCATAACTCGTAGAAACAGTACTAAGCACACCTAGAAATGCTATTACGCCGCAAGAGTGTGGTGTGAGTTGATCAATGTTACCAACCACCCCTGAATAACTGTCCTCGGCTAGGATCGAAGTCAGGCCGACATCGCAGGCTATTGTGTCGAGAGAGATAGTGCAACTTGTACGAGTGGTAGATGCCCTCCCGAAAACCAATCCTGTAAAAAATAAGAAGATAAATCGCACTCGCTGAGTAGGCACCTCCCACCTCCCACATTTTGACGTGCTAACGTTTCTCATGTTCCTCCACTTGTTAGCAGATTCGTTCTCAGATCCTGAAAAAATCGGGAAAATTCTAAATGTACAACCCCTTTCTCGTCGAGATGGTTGTCGTTTTAAAGTGTCGCGTATATTTTCTGCCCATATTTACGACTACAGCTTGCGGAAGCTTTGAATTGGAAACGCCGTCGTTTGGCGCTGTCAAAGACAACTTTCGATTGATTTCTCAACTCTTTTATAAGGATTATCGGCAATACTGTTAGGCTTCCTAATGCGGCAAACGAGCTTTTCATTTAATTTCTAAATAAGGAGACAGTGGAAATTGAATTTCTGCTCTAGTTAAAAGGGTTGTAAAGATTTAGCTACATTAACCTCCTATAGTTTATATCTTTACCCTGTCGTTGATTTCAAAACAAATCCTTTTTTTCATTTTCAAAGAATATGTAGGCCAATAGCCAACAAAATTTAGCTTTTGGCCTTTTTAAACCGCTTGAGATATTTTCCGTCAGATCATTTATGCAATTCAAACGGAAAATAGCATGCACTTTCTGAGCCTGCGGGTATACTTCAAATCAATGAAAAAAGAGCATACTCTATCTTCCATCTAATAGAATTTTGGGAAAATATTGAAATGGATTGAGAAAATGTCACAGTCGCATTCTGAAGACCCGCGTTTATATATCTGCGTAGTGGAAGCAAGAAAGGCCAGGCGGAAAATGAGATTTCTTGATTGACAAAAGCAAGCCGAAGTCTTTTCTCAATTTGCCGTGTTTTAGATGTCTCGATGAGTGGATGTTTTAGCTTTGCAAGCTTACACGTTGTAGCTTTTACAGATAAATATCAAATACCACCAATCATAAATTCATGGTTTCCGTGTAAATTTTTTTATAGTATTGTGTTATGTAAGATATATTCACATTAATAAGGCTTGGGATGGCTAGTGAAAAATGGTCTTCCATGAGCGTCGCCGTTACGAACAGGAACTGAAACTGAAAGGTTTTCTGAGAAAAAATAATAATGAAAAATAGAGGCGATTTTGCGGTTTCAGTAAATTTTTCATATTTATTTCAGTGGAGGCGATTTCATCAAATACGAAAAAGCTGTTGAAAGTTATTGGCGCTTTAGTTTTCATTTCGAAATTATTCGCTATTACTGAACACGGATTATTGTTTCGAAGAGGTTTTACAATTGATCACAATTCTCAGGTTAATTGAAATATTTTAGCGAAAGCTTCGAATCGATAGAAAATGGTTAGATTATGGGACAGACAAAAAAGTCACAGGAATTTTTTTTTTCAACACAGAACCACTCCACTTGGTGGATTGATTCAGAATAATGTTAACTTGCGACACCTTCCGGCACATTGCTCAACTACTTCCCGTTCGCGCGTCACATTTCAATTCCGTATATTATAGTAATTAGCAATCAAAGTAAATTTTACTTGGAAAAAGTTATACCATTATCGATTCCCAACAATTCAAGACATATATGATCAGCTTAAACTCCAAACACGTAGCTAAAAATCTGTAAAGGGCTTTACCCACAACTTCCCTCGCAAATTGACGTTGTGGTACTACATAATTTTAAAAATTAAAGGAAAATATGTGTAGAAATGTCTTCAGGTTCCAAATAAAACGCAATCAACAAAAGAAAACACTTGAATGCTAATTACATGAATTATCAAATAAACTATATCAATACCAACGGTATTTGAACCGCAAACGTTAAGCATTATCTTGCAAGCCTACGGAGCACCTCACAGATCATTGCGTTGCAGATTGCTTAAGATGTTCTCGCCGGCCCGGGCATATTTAACTTTCATTTCTAAGCTAGGTGCGATACGCGTTTAGGTCAAATCACGTAGTAGTAAATAATATATATTTTTTACATCAATAATTCAACGCATTTAATTCTTTCACTAAAAATGTCTTCATTCTTTATTGCAAATTTCATTTGCTGGATGTGTACAATTATGTGCAGTCGTTTTCAATATAACTTGATGCTGAAATATCTACTGCACAGTGCACATTCCCCGTACGCCTAGCCAACAATTTCTGTAGTAATTGTTAACAATATTTTTGACATTAATTTGATATCTTTTGAATCTATAAAAAATAAGCTCTCCACTAGTTTGAGAATTATTGAGAAATATTCAAAACTAAGCTTGCAAATGCAATGTATGTATAAAATTCCTCAATTTTCAGTAACAAAAAAATCCGAAAATATTTTTTCGGGTTTTTTACAATCGCAACTCTGTACATTTGCATCTGCAAGGTAATTCCGGATAGTGTACATTTTGTTAACTATATATTCAAGTCTGCACCTTATGATGGAATTTATGACACCTGATTTCTGACTATAATGCGACGAACAGCTTGGCGCAAAAAATTGCGTATTTATGCGGCTCCCGGCCTAAAAAGGTCAACATAACGCACTTATTCTTTGCTCATTTTTGTCTCGTACAACATTTATCCTGTATCTGTTGGGTCCCATTTTTGGCAAAAATAAAACCTAGGCTACTTATGTACAAATCATTACTTTAATCTATTCCTCAGTTTAAGCAAGAGGAAACAATCTTTTATTTTTTTAAGTGCTCACCCTGTATATATTTGTCACACGAAATTGAGAAAACCTGTTTTTCGTCATCTAGGGACCCTGAAATGTGAAGATATGAAGAAATCTTGGACGGTGATTTTTTCGTGATTAAAATACATTCTTCGTCTTTCAGACGAGAGAAGTAAAAATATATAGAATTATACGTACTATACACGCTATGCAGAAAAACATTTACAATTAAAAATTTATTTCTGGTTTGCAACTGGTAACTAGCAACTCAGCTAGCAATTGCTTTTACATTTTTATCATTCAACTTTCCTACCTTACCTTTAGAAAGGGCTACATCCCCATCCCATCCACTATAGGCCTTAAGAATAACTTTATAACCGTTTTAGCACTAAAGACAAGAAAGGATTAGAAGAATTCTATGTATATTCAAATTTAATTTGAATAAACTGTAACAGCCTGGAGTTAATTGCTAGCAATTAAAAAGTCACTTACACAATTTTACCCGAATTCGCCATTACAGCGCACGTTTTAGTATAATAGCTGACAAGAAAAGTGATAATCAGAATTGCATTTAAATGAAAGTTTTCAGAAAACGGAAGGTTTTGTTTTCTCACTATATTATCGTAAGTTAAGAACAGAAATATTGATATAAAATAAATTAAAATGTGTGTAAATCTACGGCATTAGTCCGGAGTCTAGTTGTCCACCTGAAGGCATGATGTTGTGATTTAATACATTATTAATTTAGCCCATTGATTAGATATAATTTTTCTAATCAAAATTATTTAAAAAAATTTCTAACAATGCAGAAATTGTAGAAGAAAATATTTCTAGCACCTTTTTCTATATAGAATACCGGTAGATGAATGTTCATAGGCATGTAAAAAATAGGCAAAGATATCCTGATGTTTCTAATAAGTCTGATACCGTCAAACTAAACACTTAGTAAGATAAATTATATTAATTCGGAAATAAAAAAATATCGTTGGTGGTAAGATTTGAACTTACACTCACAGATGAAATCTGACTTTTACTCATACGACTTAACCGTTTGGGCACAGATGCCGTTATTCCCAGCAAATTGCCCGTTTATGATATGTAACAAGTTTATGTGCTTATTGAGGCGGACGTTAAACTCGAAGAACAAGCGTTCGCGAAAATGAAATCAGTTGGTACCAGCAAAAATTCCTTTGTTATTGTTTAGGCGCCACTCTAGTATTTTGAATTTCTAGGATAGAGTCTTGCCATAAAAAACCTAATGGTGATGGGAAATACGTACTGTGTTCAACGGGATGTGAATATTATCTTACTTCTGCACCTTTAAAAAATTCTTACCCGGCTACAAAACATGTGGAACTGCGCTGCGCTTTACAATGAGAATAATACAAGAAATTTATAATAGCTCTATTAAGGCAACATTTGTAATATAACATTTGAGCATGTCAGCCATGAAGCTGTGACCGCAATAAATATTTCACAAAAGAACAAGGCCCACAAGTAATAGCGCCTGGCTTAGAGCGCTAAAAGCGTTACTATGCCACTAACGGGGGCTTAAAAACTTATTTCACAATGCCACTGAGTATAAACGCAATACCAAAACTAAGAAAAACCTCAGACCCCGAATGTCGACCAAAATCTTAGCCGAACGTATTGAATCGCCCTCAAAGTTGAGCGATAAAGACGTGCTCGCAGATGCCTCAAGCTTCTGGATCGAAAGCGAAGCGAAATTGGCAGCTGGACGGACTGAATGGCGTCAATACCACATATCGATATCGATATCGGGGGGGGGGGGTCATTTTTTCAATAGCTCCGCTTGATGAATACACGGCGGCAGTTCGAGAACTATCCGAAAAATTTTTTCACAGATGTGTAGATATGTGGGAATTGCTAAGTTACAAGGTGTCGATGAACAATAGTGGTTTCTTTAAATCAGAGTAGATCTCGTTATGAAACTTCTGCTGTACTTCAAGGTGGGACTTCGCAATTTCAAACTCAGTAGCCTGCGTTTTGTGGAAGCTAGATGAAATCGACAATTGGAAACTCAAGAACGCCCAGCGTAACTGTCCCTGGTCAACTTAACCGACATGGAACGGGCGTAATAATTGCTCCTCAATTATTCATACTGAAATGACTTGCTACGTGCCGACTCTCTATCAGAATTCAATTTCTAAACGATTCCAGCACCATGTAACACGACGGTTTATCGGTGTATTATGAATGGGAGGGTGACGACATTAGGATGTAAATCCGATGGCGAACGAAGTGAATGCGATCGGTAACGATTAAAACGTGACACACTCAAGCAGGGAGGCAGCCCCGCAGGCACAAAACATGGCTTCTAAGTAAATGCTGTGCTGATGCTGATATATCTTAAACTTCGGAACAGTTTAGCCATGACCAATTTCCAGAAAAAAATAGTATTGTGTGATGCCTTAGCTGCAACTTAACATAAAAATGTAAACATAAT
This sequence comes from Agriotes lineatus, assembly GCA_940337035.1. NCBI lineage: Eukaryota > Metazoa > Arthropoda > Insecta > Coleoptera > Elateridae > Agriotes > Agriotes lineatus. The sequence goes on from CALNHX010010578.1 coordinate 27,868, forward strand.
AACTCAGACATATATAAATCGGTAATGTATCAGTTCTGTTAAGAACATCAGTGATAGTAACATCACCGACCCACTTTAAGGCCTAGTTACGCATGAACTTTGTTCACTCTCCACCTTTAATCCAAACTTAAAATTCAGAAAATAGTATAATTTAGTTGTAATATTGGGTTGATAAAGTATGCCTGTTAGATTACCTCTTTATAAGTCACTAGTATCATATAATTGACGTCTTAATGTATATTAATGTTTCTGATATTTACATCTTCCGTTAATGATGTATTCTCACCTATTGTCAATAAATTGAAGAGTGGTGCAGTTATGAGAGACCTCCTTTCATATTCTAGCTTTAGCGATTTGATTCAGAAATAATAATAATGAATTCACTAATTAGCACAAGCAAAGTTGGGTTAATGATTAAGGGTGTCAGATTCAGTAACTTACCAAATCAAGCTTCGTTGAATCACACGGAGCGGGCGAGCAATCACGAAAACAGACAAAAAGCAATAAAGCATATATTGAGATGGTATTTGGCCCTTTAAAAACAACTCTGATAGCATGAGAATAAGTTGAATACCAAGTCATAGAAGCACAGAGTCGTTATGATTCACAAATCTGTATAATTGTACCTAATGTGTCAGTTTAAAATGAAATGGACAAATTGAGCCATTATTTGTCATTAGAATAAAGTAAATAAGGCTAGAATCAAATGAAACTTGACTGTCATAGGGTTGCAGGTCTTAAAGCTTTTTAATAAGACTATGGCATTATTTAAAATATGCAATTGAAATATTCTTACAGAAGTCAGATTTAAATGCGTGTATAGCAATATTTAAAGTAATAATAAATAGTAAATGATTTCTTTGAGCGAGTTAAAAAAGAGGTAATCAAACAGAAAGCTTATCAAAGAAAGTGCAATGAGCACAAAAATCAGGTATAAAAGAGAATTACAAGATAAAAATGGGTAAATAAAATTGGAAAATTTGGCTGGATTATGAACAGTGTTTTGATCAGCAAGTACGAGTGAAAATGGACATTACATTGATCTTCAAGTAGCTAATGAGGTTATGGACACAAAAGGAAGCAGTGATCAGTGTGTACTCAGTGTACAAAAAGGTCTGTTAAAGTGTGAAACGCGTTTAAAAATCGATAGACAATAATTATAAAAATACAAAGACAATTTTTATAAATTGATTTAATTGTAAACATGTATTAGATTTAAGATTAATAATTGTTAAAAACAATTTGACTAAAGTCAATATCCTGTTTGGAAATTTAAAATTAGAGGAGAACAAATGAATAAAGTTTGATGCTTAACATTCAATTTATGGCTTGTGTTTAATTATAAATTTTACATACTAAATATTAATTTACAAGCATATAAATTTACCAAAGTGCTCCTGACAAGTTAGTGTTCATGCACAAGTGAAGAAGGCAAAATCCGTTGCCTAAAATAATTTGTCCTGCGGCCGCCTTCCGATCCTGGGGACGCAGCCTTCGGAGACCAGTTCGTGCTACGCCAGGGGTTCCAGAGCCTGTATAGGAGTTCCTGCCGTTCCAGCCGAGGGCCACGGGCATCACAGCAGCATCACACGTCCATCCTATTACTGCGAGAGAAGGTCTGGGCATTTTCTTCAATCGGCAGCCCATCGGCTCGCACCTAAGACAAGGCATAAAAGGTTAGTGTGAAGCCATTTGATTTATTACAACTGAGAAACGCACCGAGGGACCTAATAGTTTTGCTGCGGAATTGTTTCCAAGTAGAATCCATGAGATCCGCAAATAATTCATTCTAATACAAACTCCAGTAGAAGTGGGGTTAGGAAATTCTCAATTTTATGCAGTGGACAATTTTACCTGAAATTAAAAACAAAAGCTATAGGGACGCTTAAATAAAGCGCCAGATTCAAATCTTACCTGTTAGCTCGCTCATTTGAATTGCTTTTAATCACAGTAAAGAACCAGGCGACCCGCATTTGAAACTAATTTTGTGAAAATAAATTTTATGTCATGTTAGGCAAAAGCGAACTGCGTCGCATATGAACTACGCGCTCAGTGGCGTACATTTTCTTATTGCAAACGGACAAAAAGAACCTCCGACCTGTGGGAGATTAGAGTTTTTCATGCGAAATCTTTGAGCTAGCACAATTTACATCAGATTAGTGTATTATAAATAAAAGGGCAAACTACTGTTTTTAAACTTGAAGTAAACAACGAACCTATAAGATATGGTCACTCAGTTAAATTTGATTAAAGTGAAAATAGGCAAATATTTAGTTTGTAGTGATCCTTGATTTATTTCATAATATAATATAATTATTATAATAACACACTCAGATCATTGCAATACATATATCAGTAACTAACATGCAAAACAAAAGCGACAATCAGAAAAAGTTGAAAAGTGAGATAACACAAGAAATATAAACAATAATAATATTTGCAGGTCGTTGCTAACTCATAAAAGAATTACAGGCCACATCTATAGCCTTTTTTAAATTATCTCTATTAATGTCGATGTAATTTGAAATATCATTAAAGTTATGTATGACACATTCAATATACAGGAGATTTAAACAAAAGGTTTGTATGACTCGTTGGCAAGTAAAAAGTTTCAGAAAGTGCAAGTCGGTAGTAGATCAAATATTCGCATTAAGGGAAATACAAGCCGAAAGCTACTAGTATAAAAAGGAAATGTATCTGGTCTTTATAGATTACAAACAAGCGTTCGATACGATTAATAGGAAAAAACTATATAACGCATTGGAAGCGCTAGGTGTAAATGGAAAACTGCTGAGACTAATAAAACACCTTGAAACAAACAAAAAACTTGGAAGAGTAGGAAACAAATTATCAGGACAGTTTGAAGTTCACGAAGGATTAAGGCAAGGCGACCCCCTCTCCTCAATATTGTTTAACTGCACGCTAGAGTATATAATCAGAAAAGCCAAAATAAACAGATCAGGTCTGGTATATCACAACAAACACCAGTGCTTGACATTTGCCGATGATCTGGCAATACTAGCAAGAAGTAAAATAGAGTTAAAACTATAATACTGAGAATGGACGAAGTAGCACGAGAAATGGGACTAAAGGCAAGACCAAATACATGACATGGACCGAAAAACAGTATGACAGCTCAAGCAGACTAACAATAAGGACAACTGAAGGAAAAGTGTACAGTTTCAAAGAGGTAGATGCATTCACATACCTAGGTACGGAATTTTACAGAACACCAGACATAAGGAAGGAAATACAGAGAAGAATAATGGCTGGGAACCGTGGAATCCAGGCATTCAGAGGGTGCATATATAATAAAAATATATCAAGGGGCGTCAAAATGAAGATCTATAAAACTATAATTAGACCAATAGTAACTTATGCAAGTGAGGTATGGACACTAGGAACGGCAGAATGTAAGATGTGTGGGAGAGGAAGATGCTCAGGAAGATATTTGGCGCAAAAAGGTACAGCAGAAATGGGAAAAGAGAACCAACAAGGAACTACAAGAACCCTACAAAGATACAGACATAGTAGCAACAGTTAAAGGACAAAGGCTGAGATGGCTGGGCCATATATCAAGAATGGATGCCAGTAGGATTCCAAACCGGATATTACAAAGCAACATCGGAGGAAGAAACGAAAAGGAAAGCCGAGAGCAAGATGGAAAAAAGAAGTCATGGAGGATATAGAAAAGTGTGAGGTTAAGAAGAGGCAAGAAAAGTGTAGTGACAAAAAAGTGTGGAAAAAGACAATAAATCAAGCCATGGGCCTGCTAGGCCTACAGTGCTAAATGATATATTACAAATGCTGTAAGAAAAATGAAATAAAATAATTCAATATGCTAACTGTAAGGGAAGATAGACGGTCGGCCTTACCTTTTGGCGAAAGTTGTATTTGATATTTTTTCGGCTGGTAACTATCGGCCTAATGGGCTAACTAGTCGCGAGGGTCGGGGTTCCAACTACGCTGAAAAGAATACCAAACAAAATACGAAGAGAATGGGCGCCAGGTCCTCGACATCGAATCATCCTTGTGCCGGACCGTTCACAAGGTCGAAGATAAAAACCAGCAAGTTAAACAAAATCAAAGCAACGACCAATCAAAATATCACAGCTTTATTAATATAACCTGGTGGGTACTATAGTGCCAGAAAATATTCACACACCAAAAAAAATACATAAAACAGCAAATACACAAAAATAACAACAATAAAAATATCACAGTCGACCAAAAATAATACTACATCTAAAGCTACGAGCACACAACACAATTGACCTCTAAAAACGAACTCGAGGTGTCATAAAAGCTAAATCAGCCTGAAGGGCGTAACAACTAAAACAGCCTGAAGGGCGTAAGATACCTCGAAGCTTATATCAAACAAAAATAGGCAAAGCATGTCTAAATAATCAACCAGTGGCGTTCACCGTGAAGCGGGAATCGCTACGACACGAAGAATGGCTACATTAACCTACCAATATGGTCTAAAAAGGCTTTAAAATAAAATGAGCAACAAATCCCCGTGAAGCGCAGTACGAAATTAAGGGTGCGAAACGCGCAAGCAAAATAGGCAATGCCAACATTAAACCCCGAAGGTTGGCCTAATAAATTAACTTTAAGTAGCACAAAATTTAGATGGGGCGGTCCCAGCACGTTATGAGATCTCACAGGGGTTGCTAGTTCCTAAAGGAAAGTCATACGGTATTCCCTGACGTTCTAAAACTGCTTGCGAGAATTCTAAACCCTAATCTAAACTATCAGAAAATCAAAACGGGAAGCTAAATAATTCCAACAAAAATCCCGTTGGCGGCACTTTCGCCACCACCACCATTCTACAAATTTTGACACATTAAAAAGTAAACCTGAATAAATAACTAGGTTAATGTACAACGTTAAATGCATTACAGTGGCTGCAAGAGCAGACCCCAAATCAAATCCTAACAAAATTACACAAGGCTGCAATGCACAGAGGTAAGTAAACTAATTAATCCAATATCTCATAGCTCAAATAGACACCAAAAATTGATATGCACAAATACGCTACAAAATGGCCAATTCAAAGGTCATAAAAATCAGTACCAATAAACATACAATACAAACTAAAACCATTACTACACCTCGGATTCATACAGCACGTGGAGGCGAACTGCTGGAAGAGATGTAACAATCCAGGTACGCGGCCAAAGGGGACGGTCCCGCCACAGGCCGCAGGCATGCCTCGCTAGAAGTTACGATGCAGCGAAGGCGAGGGCAAAGCATCTAGGCTGCGAGGACAGGCGACCAGCCAACACGTGGGGCACCGCATGATCCAAACAATCAAATACACGAACACGAACCAGGACCAAAACCAGGTGACCAAACTCATTTTCCATGGCGTAGAGTTAGATAACGCATTTTCTTGGCGTATAACTAATTGGTTAAAAATTACAAATTTCCAGATAAGCAACCACGCTGACGAAAAGAAATCGTAACAAACCTGCGAATGGTGACGAACAGCCTACGCCTCGTTCGGTCGGAGGAAAACCCATCAAAACCGCAACTAAAGCGAAGCGAACGTTGGCAGCAACTCACAAAGGCTTCCAGAACGTTCCAAAGGGCGCCTTGCCTCAAAATCCCTCAAGACTACGAGGTCGGCTATTACCAAAGCCAGTGAAGCCAAAGGCCCCCAGGGCACCAACTTCAACGAACGAATCGATGGAAAAGAATAGAATGCAAATTGGCCAGAACAGTTCACAATCCCAGGTTATCAATGTCAAAGTCAAATTCGAAAAAAGGAAGAAAAACTATAGGTGCAGATTGTATGTGCAGAATTGATAACAAAGTGTTCCTTTTACTCAGAATTGAGGCTGAAGGTATTTGGGTTGCCTAACTATAGATGAAGTACTGTATATTTAGAGAACAAAAGTAAATTGCCAAATCTGACTAATTATTTCAATTAATAAGTAGGAAAATGTCAAAATGAGCGTAGCAAACGTATAAAATATATCGTAATTCGTGTTCAATATGTCTTAAAATAACTTACCAGTAATAAACAAGTAGAGGCAAAGTTATGAAAAGAACTGATTTTAAGGAAAAAGATACAAAATAAAGGCAAGAAAAATTAGAACAACAAAAACACACAACGGAGTGACGTGACTACGAACGAACGCCTATGAATATCTGTCAAAACATGTAACCAGTAAGTTGGTGTGATGCACCTGCGAAAAACAAAAGGATTTTATTCAAAATTTTTCGCTCTTTCCCCACTTTTTAGTGCTCATGTTAGAAGAATTTCGCCTGTGGCATGGTTTACACGTTGAGTTACCGTGCTCTTGTGCTTTTTCTCCTGATGAAGCCCTTTACGAAAGTGGGTGAAACATTTAGTTCTTCGACTTCAATAATGACACAGTCCAATTCCGGAAGTCGTTTGTTACTTAATGACACTGGCCGTGAAAGCCTCCAAGAAAATTATATTTTTTATGGTGAGTATTTGGAAGCAAATTGGACTGACGATAAGTCCTAGGATCCAAAGTGATATTTAAGGATGGATGATAGCCGTCTTTAATAATCGTTTTATTAATCCATTAGTAGTGGTGAAAAAACGTGATGGTTCACATAACAATGATTTATCCTTTCATTAATAATGATGAATAGAATTTTAAATGTTGTTTACTTTATAAAAATAATTTGAAAAATATTTGTGAATGGTAAACAATTGTAAATACTATTATTTCACGTTGCTAAGTAGGTTAGAATGGTCAGTTCTAGAACCCTCCCCCACCACTTGGCCTTGAGTTCAAGGTCAAGGCTAATTTGCAAGGCTAAATGTGCAAGGTCACAGCTCAAGGCGAAAATTCAAGGTCACAGCTGAAGGCTAAACTTCAAGGTCACAGCTTAATGCTAAACTTCAAGGTTAGGGCAAGTTGTTCTGTGATCCACCTATAACCTTGAAATGTGGAAATAAATTCAGAGAGAGGGATGTGTAAATTTCAAAGCCACAGCTCAAGGCTAAACTTCAAGACCACATAGACAGTTCTAGAACCTCCCCCCACCCCTTTTCCTTGAAACCGAGGCCACACTTCAAGGTCACATCTTCAAGCCAATTTTCAAAGCCACAGCTCAAGGCTAAACTTCGAGACCACATGGACAGTTCTAGAACCTCCCCCCACCACTTTTTCTTGAAACCGAGGCTACACTTTAACTTAAGGCCAAATTTCAAGGCCACAGCTCACAGCTAAACTTCAAGGCCACATCTCAATTCTGGAACTACCCCCAACACTTGGCTTTGAAACCGAGGCCAAACTTCAAGGCCAAAGTTGCTGCTACTCCTCCCGCCACTTATATTTTTATTCAAGGTCATGGTTAGTGTTCTCATCAAATTACATTTGAACCCTAGCTTAGACCATTCGGCCAACCTGACACTTCCAACAAGTTTAATGAAAGAGGCAAATATTTTCATAAATTGTTTTAATAACATCTAAAGATATATACAGATAAACAATTAACACTAATGCTATAATCACTTATCAGCTGCATAATATGTACAGTAACGCTATTGTCTACTCTTTCGGCGTTGTCCTCGTCCTCCGCGAAGTTGAAGGCCGTTCCGATTCTGGGTAACTGCCTCCTGGAGTATTTTCGTGGTGGCAATCATCGCGTCCTTACCTACCAGAAGTCGACTTGTGCGAAAACGGAGGTGCGTTGCAATAATTAGACATGGTGACCTTGAAGTCAGTAGTAGGAGCTGGCAACCTTGACTGTGAAATTGAGTTTGTATTAGTTTGCGTGCAGCATTTTACTTGATTTTGTTCATAGGTTTATAGGTAACAGAGAGAGCAACAAGGAGCGTAAATGGGTTGACATGTAGTATGTGATGCGATGTCATAATACTCAACATCAAGCGAGAATAAAAAATCACCGTCATGAACACAACCGCGAGGGTTGCAATCTCGTCTAACCATTGTGCCTCGAGTGATTTTAAACCCTTCGTAAAGGGCTCTCAACGTGAAGTCAGTAAAAACCTGCTGTTATATTAATTTTCAAAATACCATTCAAACATGGCTAACCTCGTCTCCTTAAAACACATTCGCCTAAGTGTGTTGGTTAATGGCATGCAAGCAGTTAACAGAATTTGAAAGTTAATAATATAGAATCTTAATAAGAAATTGTAGTGACTAAATATAAAATAACTAGCTCACAGTTTGGCAGGATCCAGCAGCCCCTCCAGAAGTTCTTGCAGATCTTATGGAAAGGAAAAAAAGAAAATTAGACCGTGTTCTTTTATAAAATGGTTGTAAAGTGTGCTCGTTAATTGTAACCAGTGCATGACATTGAAAAATTGTATCCGAACTATTAAAAATGATTAAAACTGGTCACTTATTTACAGCAGCATCGAGGGAGAGAATGCATGATTTTCTGAAGCATTGTTTTCCACAACTTCCAACACAGTTTTCGTAAATAAAGAAAATTTGTTACGATGTGTTTACTATAGAAACTACTTTTTAAATCCCGGTTGTGAAAAAATAATATACATGTCGCCTGCACGCTATTAAACTTCGTAAAACGACATTTATTGACAAACGATTTAGAATAGTATACTCCTATATAGTATTAAAAATGATTATGTTTAATAAAAGGCTTGTAGATAAATCATGTATGCGGTACGTTAAATAATAGAGTACGAGCAAAGTGGTAAAGTAATTGCTTGTCGGTTTTATAATTGCGATTCTGCGGCAGCCGCGTTATACAACATATACAGCTTTCAATAATTAGAAATGTAAATTTCTGCAAGATATCTCAGGATCTTTGTTTATTGCATTCCAAGTAACTAATATTTATAAATTGAAAGATATTACCGAAATATAGACACTGTAAAAACAATTTCAACGCACCAATACAAGAGTTGTGAGAAATTAGAATAATTCTGCTGTGAAAGTTGGATTGCGAAATGTAATAATTGGCACCGTATCTACCATCCCACATAGAGACAAGCTGTCTAACAGTTTCCATAGTTTTTCCAAAACAAGCATTATTATGCATTTATATAAATTTTTCTAAAATGTGTTAGTTGACTGGGCTCTTAATTTTGTATTTATGTCTATATAGTCTTTCAACCAAAAGGACTGGTTAAAATTCAATACCCTATGAATTTTTAGCACTATAAGACCAGCTTGAATACATTGATTTAGATTTATATAATGAATGACATACCGCGTCTTAGGTTCCAAAGTTGTATGTAGTTTCTTTTGTTTGCCTCCAGGAGGAACTTTATGTTCTGCGCAAAATGGAAAATATTTATGCAGATCATGCAAATGTTGCGAACAATCTAAATCCACTTCTAAAATTATACCTTCTTCAGCATCATCCGAAATATCAAGAATAGATTGCAAAGTTACGGAGTTTACTTGTTTTTCACTAAACCATTTAAAAATTTTCAAAGGTAAATACTGACTCGTAAACCAACCATGCAAATTTACTTTATCTAGAAGGTCTTTAGAAGGGTTATTATAATTTTTTAGAAATGTATTATTTGCTTTACTATATTTGATACAGCATTGACTTATACCAGCTCTAATACCCCTTTCAATAAAAAAGCAACATGTCTATATTAGTTAACAATTCTAATTTAGCTTTTGTATATTTGAGCATACACTGGAACGTAAAACTAAGGGTTGTGTAGAAGTGACTGGGATCTAACCCATATGTTTCTATAGATTTAGTCCTAAAGTTCTCAAAAATATCAGCCAAAAGTAAAACATCACAGTTCAGATAAAGATCACTGTATTCTCCTAAAAATGTTTAATTTTAAATACATTCCAAATCATCTGTGCATGTTTGTAGTCTTGTTAGGAAATATTAGCTTGTTTTAATTTATTATAAAATTTTGACTTTTCTGGAAGAATCGTTCCATTAAACTTTTCCCAACTATCCATGTACTCGTAAGGAATAATTCCTTTTCTCATTAAAAGATTTAGCTCTTCCATATTTAAATGGCTTCATGTATGATGTAAAATTTTAAAATCTTGAAATTCTAAATAAGATACTCGAAGATTACACTAACTTGCTCGTTTCCAAAATCTATTAGTTCACCCTTCTGATTTACGAGCCGGATCTCGATGTTTTAAATGGTTTCGACATTAACCTCTAAATAAATAGGTGCATTTGGAACATTTTCTATACGGAACCCAGGCGCCACGGAAATACTAAACCCATACAGAATATGCACAGGTAAATTATTACGATAAGAACCTCGTGTGATGTTGCATTCAATGTAAACATTCGTGTGTTTACTTATCTGTATATCCAATTCAGATCTGTGAGTGTGGTTAGGTTTGTATTCGATTGGTTTGAATCCGAGCATTCGACCAATAGAATCGGGTTTTGACAAATCCACAGTGTACATCGATTTAATTTCGCATTTTTGCGCATTATTGTTTGCGCTTAGTATGGTGCTCTCTACGTGTTTTTCTAAATATGAACTTAGCTGATCGATTTCATATGAACCATGTGAAATAGTGAGTACATGGAGATTCTTACCTCTATAATAAAACTTATCGTTACCGGTATGGATATTTTTAATCGAATTGCAGCCGTAGAATGCCCTTAAAGCGAGCTCATACCTATGTCTAGGATTTAATCTTATAGGCTAGGCATACGCGGCATGCAATACATTACCCACACATTCAACTACCAATAGTATAGACATGACTATGATGTGCGTTATCGTTTACATTCATTTATATAGAAAATTAAGACAAAGGTGGCCACATATCACGGTGTTATGATTCTGATCTCTAGAGTAATTATAATAAATTTTACAATCCCGAAAGTATTCAACGACCTCCAACGGTGGCGTTAAATTCCCAAAACCACCACCGCCGCCAACAGAGCAGCCACCGGCTTCAAGGTGACCACCGGTCTCCAAGACAACAAAACCTAAAGCAGCTACCAACACCCAAACATCACCAGTAGGCTGCATAACAGCTATGTGATTCACGATCCACTTGGACAAACTATCTCAGTGGATCAACAAAATAAGTGTCAATAAGTGATATTATAACACAAGACGGTTAATACACCAGTAAACTCACAACTAAACATCGTCCACTGGAACGCTAACAGCATTCAGTGCAAAATGCAAGAAATGCGAAACCTCAA
>CALNHX010010579.1:0-38992 GCA_940337035.1 Agriotes lineatus
GAAAAAATAGTATGTTTCATTCGCACAAAAAATGCGTTTTCGTGACGCGTAAGACTCGCCGGACTCCGCTGCGCGTCGTCCGGCGATCTGTCTTACTTGTCCCGAAATCATGCATTTTTTGTACTAATGAAACAAATAACTATTTTAAATTTTTAAATAAAACACCCTATATCTCAGTAAGGAGCCATATTTTATCTAAGTGATTTTGATTAAATATTAATATTTTGAGCCCAGGATTCTACAGTTAAAATATTTTCAATTATTAATGAAACACCCTGTATATATAATTCTTCTGTACGTCTGTATGTAACTGAACTCTTCCTAACCGGCTGGACCGATTTTGATAAAATTTTTTGTGTTTAAGTGGGTCCCTGGATGGTTTAGATTTACAATTGGACCCGGTAAGTGGCGCTGCAATCGGGTTCTAGGGAATTTACAAAAAAATGACAAAATTTCTTTTTTAATTTTTTTAAGATTTCTCGCATATCAAAACATCACCAAAATTTCACCACCCCCCAATATTTTTTAAAATTAAAAAAATCTAAAGTTTGAATATCGAAAAAATGTTTGCTGAACCAGCTAATAGCAGGCAGCGGGCAGAACAACGTCTGTCGGATCCCCCAAAAACAAATACAGCTGTTCAAAGTGATTTCCTTCAATTTCCATATACAGTGTCACTTTGTGTTCAGTATTAAACATTCCGTCAAAGTTAAGTGACTCTGACAAAATTGTATACGTTATATTATTAAGTACCTTTACTCACCATTTAAAATAATTCGTAGCCCTCTAAACGTCTAGAGGATAAAAGTTTTCGATCATACGGTAGTTGCATTAATAAAAAATCTGGTGTGATACACGCACACAACTTCCTTTTACAGTGATCTTATAATTAGCCAAAAATTTGATTTTTTATTTTTAAGCATTTGTCAAAAATTTTCAAAAATTACAAGTTCTACAGAAACCGTACAAAAAGACAAATTTTCTCTAAAACTTTAAGCTGAATTCAAAAATGTAATAATATACCGGGTGTTCTATTTAAAATAGGAATTAATAAAAAAGACTAGGAAGAAAAACAAAAGAAACCCATTTTAGAGGTACTGAACTGGAAAATCACATCAATACACATTAAAAATGTAATAAAAATGTAAAGTTTGAAAAACATATTTAGAGCCGTTTTTGAAAAAACCGAAAAAAACTGAAAAATCACAAGAGTAAACACCATACTTCCGGTTATGCGATTTTCTTCAAAAGCTTGCTGTCGCATCTAGATAGTACACAAAACTTATACATAAAGTACATTTTTGTTTTCTATAATAATTTTCAAGGTCAACTTTCTAGGGGATAAGTTATATTCCTGCAGGGTCCCTAGTTTTAATAATGTTGATACATAGATTTTTAGTTCTTTTCTTCCACTAAAAAAATTATTGTCATTTTGACAGATATGTCATAATTTAATATCGCTTGCTTCATTTTTGCGTTTAAAATATTTCTTGGTTTTCTTTTTTTATCCAATTTTATTGATGATGATGATGATTCCATGTTAAAAAAGAAATTTGTCAAGAGTTCAAATTAAGAAACTTTGACATTCAAAATTGACACATAACTATAATTTTGAAAAAGTTCTACCAACACGAGGTAAAAAAATTCCCTAGCGTTTTAATCACATATCTACCAACATTGTAATTGTAGAAAAAAAAATAATAAGCAGCTTTATTTCCCATATAATTAAAAATTACAACAACAAAAAACAAACGTAATTTCAATTAATTTATAGGGAAACCCCAAGGCCCAGGTTCAATTGCAGCGATCTGCCGCTCTTGATCTACCACCCGAACCTTGCATAATAAAGATGTTTTCTTAAGTTTATATAATTCTTAAAACTATACACTAAAAACTAATACAATTCGACGACAGTTGGTCGTGGCTATGATGAAATAATAATAAAATAGCATGTAACACATCGTATCACAGTTGTAAAAGTAACATAAATATAAATGTATAAATAAATTATTGTTGGCGTAGCAACTCGATCTTAAGTTTTTTTGCTAGCAACATGGTTAACTCCGAAGTTTCCTGTTTAGTTCTCGTCGATTACAATAAGGCTTGATACGTGCCGGTAGCCTACTTTTAAGCATTTTTAAACAAAATATAGCCAAATATTAAAAGTCTGGTGTGATACACGCACACAACTTTCTTTTACAGTGGTCTTATAATTAGCCAAAAATTTGATTTTTAATTTTTAAGCATTTGTCAATTTTTCAAAAATTACAAATTCTGCAAAAACGGTACAAAATAGTTGAAGAGACAAATTTTCTCTAGAATTTTAAGCCGAATTTAAAAATGTAATAATATACCGGGTGTTCTATTTAAAATAGGAGTTAATAAAAAAAATAGAAAAAAAAACAAAAGAAACCCATTTTAGAAGTATTTAACTGGAAAACCACCTATCTTACATCAATACACATTCAAAATGTAATAAAAATGTGAGGTTTGAAAAAAATCAGAGAGCCGTTTTTGAAAAAATCGAAAAAAACTGGAAAAATTACAAGAGGAAACACCTACTTCCGGTTATGCGATTTTCTTCAAAAGCTTGCTGTCGCGTCTAGATAGTACACAAAACTTATATATGAAGTTTCAACGCCATACCTCTTTTCTTTTTTGAGATATTCTGTTCACAGGCAGACAGACACATAGACCAATAAAAAAAAATGTTTTTTGGGATCAGGGGACTCTAAAACGTGAAGATCTGTTGAAAACTCAATTTCGAATTTTTGGGGGGAATCCAATACTTCCTTTATTGTAAAAGGAAGTAAAAATGTAACGGCCGAGCATTCTTCCATGCCATAACAAGCAATAAAACATCCGGAACGCTGAAACGACTTCATAACGGCCGTTTTTACGATCTAACTACCAGCGGCACTCCTAAAACAAAGGAATCTTTGTCGCCACGTCCGCGCTAATTCTAAAATGACCGTTATGATTGCAGGTAAGGGAAACCAAAATTGTTCAGGCTTAACTAGGCATAGGATTATTCAGCCCCAAATACGGCACGCAATCAATAAAAGACACAGGTCAAATGTTGTAAAAGATGAAAAAAGGGGCAGATGCGAGGAGTCCTGCATGGCTGCATGCGAAAAACGGGTGAGTTGCTCGCGGGCTACTGCCAAGCGTTGAAATCGCTGAAGTTCGAATACCACCGCGGGTAATTTTTTTAAATTTAAAAATTGATGTAATTTGAATTACCACATGTTTCCTTTATTGTTTCAGTGTTATTAGGACCGTAAAATATTGTTACCCCTAGTTTTATTTGATTTTTAAAATTGTTTTGTGTCACAACGGCCACTTGCTAGGGAAGTTATGAGTAAAGCCCTTTACAAATTTGTGATTATGTAGACGTACGATAAAGATACAGTGAATTTATTTTAATGGTTAACATAGCAGTTTCGTTTCTATGCCAGCATTTAATCATACAGGTCACTTCCATAGTTTCCAATGAAATCAATAGATTAGAGCGTTTATTTTACGAGTTAACATACGAATTTGAATTAGGTATTTGCCAATAAGAAACTTTAATTTTGTTACCGGAATGTAGGCATGCAACTAAAAAGTAGATACGTAGGAAGACCTTGTGTGTTGTATCTTTTCTTCAGTGGTATACATTAGGATAACTTATAATTGTGTTTTTGACAAGCAATAATTCTTATGTTAACTCGTAAAATACACGCTCTAATCTATTGGTCTCATTTGTAACTATGGAAATGACCTGTATGATTAAATGGTGGCAGAGAAACGAAACGCTTATGTTAACTATTAAAATAAATTCCCGCTATAAAAGAGTCGTTTTATATTTTCGACCCAAGGCGTGGAGATGGATTTTAAAAGTGTGCCAAGGGCCACAGAGATATTTTAATCCATCACTGGTCAATTTTCATTCTCGCGAAAAAAAAACCAGTTTGTAAAATATCATTGAAGATGGAAGTGATAACAGTTAATGCTTTTGCTGATAAGTTTTTAATTGATTTGCCTGTAATGAAGTCATACCCAGGGGTTTTTCTAATGAGAAAGTTTTCTCATTTTCCTAATTCGAAATGGTATGATGATTCCAAATAGGAAGCCAGCTCTGAATTTTTCTTCTCTGTAAAGACAAAGAGTAGGTATACATTCTTTGGTAGGTTAATTCTGATGCGTTGGGTTTAGGTTAGATTTTATCACTCACTTCTTTAGAGGCACCAGGTTAATAATGTCTTCTTCAAGGTTAATAGTTTCTTCTAGATTGGCGTTGGAGTGGATGTTATTAGGTTTGGAAATTTCTTGTTTTATCGGCGATATTTGCGCAATAGGTCTTTTGATTTCCTTTGTAACCTTCCATAGCAAATATTCTGTTAGCTGTTAGGTTTCCAATATAATTGTATGGTTGAGAATAGTTTTATTTACAGGATCTCTCGTTTCTTGTCATGTGCTTCTGGCTTGTCTTTTGTTTTTCAGTAGTGTCTATTGGATATTCATTGCCTATTATTTTGTAGATAATTTCTTTAGCGTAATTTCAGGCGGCAGCCTGTATGATATTTGATATGTTATTTTTTACTTTAAGCTGCATTTCAAATTCTTTTTAGGTTTTGTAAAAGGAAAAAGAAAAAGTAGTGCTACCATTACTATTATTATTTTCATTATTATATTGACACACGTTTCAGATTCTATTTCTAATTGATGTTAAAAGACTAGGTACTTAAATTTGATTTTATCTTCCAATTCAATTCTGAAACTTTTCCAGTCAGTAGGGTTGGTTTCATTTCCTTTTTAATATTTTTTTGCTCACGGTCAAGATCACTGTTGGGTGGTCAGAGTATAGATCAAACAATTTCTTGAAGTCAATAAAGTTTGAAGAAATCTTCCTTAATGGTAAGGTCTTCCGAGTTATGCCGTGGTCGTGGTTTTAAACTTGATGTTTCGCTGATCAAGCTGTCGGTTTCTTTAGAAGTAGTCTGAAAACGTATGTTGTAGTATCATCCATCTCGTTGCTAAGGTGGTAACCGTATATTCGATTGAAGTTGTTCGGATTTTTAACACTCTTTGGGGATTCCAGGGTAATATGAGGGTAGTAGTTTGTGCCCGGAGATGGATGGTTTTTGCGTGTTTTCAAGTCTTGTGTGGTTCTGATATTATTTTATTCTACATTGAATGCTTCTGATCGTTTGTCCCAATATAAGATTTGCCACAAATATTACATTGGAGCTGGCAAACGTTGTTTGCCTGTTTCGATTGTTCGATCTTAGTCATTGCACCACAGCGAACCCTGACGTTTTTCTTATCCGAGACCCTTTCTTATTCTATCGGTTACTCCGACGATGTAAGATGGGCGGTAGTAATTCGTAGGTGTAGGCTCCTTTGGTTTTCTGAGGTGATGACAATAAGACGAAGCGTGTAGACAACGCTCAGTGTGAGTCTTTTTTTGGCGAGGCATCCATTTCCTTCAGTTTTCATAATGAATATTATTCTGCCGTAGTCGTTTACGTGTGCCAATTAAACTTCAAGAGCTGCGTTG
Organism: Agriotes lineatus; assembly: GCA_940337035.1. Taxonomy (NCBI): domain Eukaryota; kingdom Metazoa; phylum Arthropoda; class Insecta; order Coleoptera; family Elateridae; genus Agriotes; species Agriotes lineatus. The sequence goes on from CALNHX010010579.1 coordinate 5,543, forward strand.
TCATGGGGCCATATAACACATGTATTGTCCACGTGATGGAACGAGCATTTAAGTTTGAAACTGCTGGATTGAATGGCTCCCTCTTCCAAGGCTTCTATAAGATGTTGGTAATGACTGGGAATAACGGGGATTCCATAGCGGCATCTTTCTTTTGCTCATAGTACGTTTCCTTCTAAAAAATGTAAGTCGACGTGGGGCACATCCTTACTAACTTTGGAATGGTACTACATATAGGTAGGAGATCCGAATTGCTAACTGTAACTCCTGGTTTGTGGATCTTTGAACGTCCGTAATGTCTGAGCGTCTAGTATCCCTGGACAGCAGTTGTCGAAGTTGTAACTCTGGTATTAACAAGCTCTTAACAGCTTCTTTTATCTGGGGTTATATGTTATATCCTCGATATAGGGCCCTTCTTTAGTGTTACGTACTATTCATCGTACAGTAGTGATTGGATTTTGCCCCGGTAATCCTTTCTGTTCATCACTACAGTGGCGTTTCCTTTGTCAGGACGTACTATAATTTTGCTGCGGATTTCCTTCAGAGCTTGTATTTCGGCTCCGGTGCTGTTCATCGTTGATGGATTGAAACGTTTTAGTATCCGACAGGTTTTGTGTCTCACTTTTTCGGCTTTTTCATCTGGGAGTTTGCAAATAGTACTCTCAATTTCAGTAAAGACTTTTTCAGTAAGTACGTGGGATGAAGCGATGACAAAATTAAATCCTTTTGCCAATCGAACTTCGTTCTCTGCTTTTGGGTCGTGTTGCTCATGTAGCGTTCCGAATGTGCTTTTGCTAATACGATCGACTGTGTGCCAAAGGTTTTCGTACAAAATCCTACTGAGCTCGAGTTATAGATAGTAAAACTCGATAGATATTTCTTGAAGTTCGTAATAAGTACCTATGGCCTACTCTTTCGCTAGTAAGGGCACTCTTGGTCCGATTCGTGCTCATACGGGTAGCAGCAGATTGTGAGTGGTGCTCATCAAGGTGAAATGGAAGATCAATGGCGGTTGTTTAACACCAGATTTGAATTTATATTTGAGATTAAACAGTCAAACAATTTAATACTTGTATTAAGTTTAATTGTACATTGATCAATTACTTTGTTAATTGGGACTTATAGTCCAGAGAAATTAGACATGGTCCTTCGGAAAAATTCCCGGAAAGCTGGATTTTGGTATGAGCCTTGATATTGTGGTTCTAAACAAAATGTCAAAAGTCCATCGATCCGAGTGCCACTAAAAATTTTACACGGGTTCAAAGGTCACCGAAAACGGTGTTTTGTGAATATATCGTTAACGGTCACTTTTACAGAAAAAATATTAATTATAAAATTTGTAGCTTACGAAATTTCTTACAAAAAAGATATTACCACTTTTATTCGTAAAAGTAACCGTTTTGGAGATAATTCGTAAACAGAATTGCCTGGAAGCTGAACAGGTTCCCGTTACTTGCGCTGATTCTGTCCTTTAATTCTGAACACACGGTTGAGACTGCAACTGTGTTTTAAGACAAAGTAGTCAGGCTACTCAGCGAGACGTTATAATTTAGTAACTACCTTGAAATGCAGCCTTACACTTCAAAATTTTAAGCTTGGAAGGGTAGCACCTCGATGTTAATAAATCAAACATTTAATGCCGATTGTTTTTATTATAAAAATATTGGTTTATATATACAGATATATTTGCTTACTTCTAAAAATGCATTTTATCAAAGTGCATGTTTATTTTTGTTTGAAAAATGTAAATTTTTTAAAAATTATTATGAACTTGTTCATTAATCAATTTTGTATTCAAAACAGGGGTTATTAATCTCAATAGTTAATATTCCCCTTGAGACTCTATTTTAATTTGTATACTTTCCTCTTCATCATCTGCTTCTGCTTGTTGTTCTTCGTCTGCTGTCTTCTGTATTTCCATAGATTCAGTCAGAAAAAGGGATGGACCTACATCTTCAGTGAAGTCGCAATTATCGAAATCATTTGTATTGGGTGTTACTTTTAAGCAAAACTGACCTTGGCAATTACAACAAACTGGTGAACAATATAAACCAACTTTTTTGCAGCCGCAGTTTAAGCTACAGCCCTTAGTGCTATTACAAAAATTCAACAGAATGTCTGAAGTAGGTGGAAGCAAAGTTTGAATTAGCTCCAAAATGTTATCCCTTAACGTCCATCCCCAGTCTTCAAGAGTAAGCTAGTTACAAGACAGAATGTTCTCCAGACGTGATTTTCAACAATGGAATTCTTTTTATTCTGGCTATGTATAAGGCCAGTGTAAAAAAAGTATCTATTGATACTCAACAGATATTTAATTTTTGTAAAATCTACACAGCTCAAGAAACCAGTTCCATTATCTATTCTTCCGCCAATATCTAGTGCTGAGCGGCAACATTTATATCGGTTCTATTACCATGTTCAAATATAGCTAGGTAACGAGCTTACTCCTGAAAACTGGGGATGGACGTTAAGGGATAACATTTTGGAGCCAATTCAAACTCAGTTTTCACCTCCTCCAGACATTCTGCTGAATACTATTTTTTGTAATTGCACCAAGGGCTGTAGCTTAAACTGCGGCTGCAGAAAAGTTAGTTTATATTGTTCACCAGTTTGTGGTAATTGCTAATGTCAGTATTGCTTAAATGTAACACCCGATATACTCGTAAATAACTTCGAGAATTGCGACTCCACTGAAGATGTATAGCCCAGTAACTTTAGACGAAAAAGAGGTGTTATTTCTAAAAAATTAGGACCAAGCTGGATTTTTGCATACACCTTCATTTTGACGTTATAAATAACGTGTGAAAAGTTCCCATCGATATCGTGACCGCTAACAAAGTTATACGGGGTCAAAGGTAACCGAAATCAGTTTTTCACTTATATCTCGCTTGCTATTAGTTGTAAAAAAATTTTTACTGAATCAAAATTGTATAGCGAAAAATTCTCTACAAAAATAGTAACTTACAACTCCGCTCTCGTGATCGAGGTCTATGAAGATGTTGTCTAATCCTTCGTCCTCTTCCAACGTATTTTCAGATTCGGATGGACTGCATTGAGACAGGATTGACCATGACAGTATCCACAGACAACTGAGCATGGCAATCCAAGCTTCCTGCAACCGCAGTTTGTTCCACAACCTTTTGCACAATTGCAGAAAATCATATGAAGGAGTTCATCAGGCGCTGGTGGTAACAAAGTCTTTACCGGAGAACTCTGATGAGACGTGCTCGCCTCAGTTTAATCTCGCTGTCTGTTAGCTGCCATAATGCTATTCTTGCGAGTGTAGCTTTTACGGCACTCAACATGAATATTCACAGAATTCACGTTACTCAAAAGTTCCAAATGTCCGTCGTTTCTATCTACACTGGCATTTCATAAAGTTTGCAAACTGCGCTCCACACTCACAGTATCACCGATTGCATTTTATCAGCCACAAATAAAACAATTATTATTATCCGCCATTGTAATAATTAAACTACACCACTGCTACAACACAGCCGAAATACGTCTACGTCTTGTGGAATTCTTGCTTTATACTGAGAAATGTCACCGTTGTCTGAGGGACACCGAGGGGGATTATAACATCGACGAAAAACATCTACGAGGTAATAGGCGCGAAAAAGACGCGATTTCCGGATGTTGACGTATTGTAAGCTTTCTAACTTGAAAACGGACAGGCCTACGTAAAAAGTGTAAGTTACCATTTTTGTAGATAATTTTCTGCTCTACATTTTTGATTCAGCAATAATTTTTGTACAACCAACAGCAAGCGAGATATAAGCGAAAATATGATTTCGGTGACCTTTGACCTCGCATAACTTTGTTAGCGGTCACGACATCGATGGGGACTTTTCACACGTTATTTATAACGTCAAAATGAAGGTGTATGCAAAAATCCAGCTTGGTCCTAATTTTTTTGAAGTGAAACCCTAAAGTTACTGAGCTAGTAGGTCCATCGCGTTTCCTGACTGAATCTTTGGAAATACAGAAGACAGCAGAAGTAGAACAATAAGAAAAAAAAGATGATGTAGAGGAAAGCATAAGGATTGAAATAGAGTCTGAAAATGACTATTAATGATTGAGATTAATAACTCCTGTTTTTAACATGTTTGATTAATGAACAAGTTCATAATAATTTATAAAAAAAATAAACATTTTTCAAACAAAAATAAACGTGGATTAGGCCTACTGGGGACACCACATGAAAAAAAGCACATTGTAAATCGAATTATCTCCAAAACGGTTACTTTTACGAATAAAAGTCATGATATCTTTTTTGCAAGAAATTTCGTAAGCTACAAATTTTATAATTTTATAATCGGTAAAAGTGACCGTTAACGAGATATTCACGAAACACTGTTTTTGGTGACCTTTGACCCAGCGTAAAATTTTTAGCGGCACTCGGATTGATGGGGACTTTTGACATTTTGTTTAGAACGACAATATCAAGGCTCATACTAAAATCCAGCTTTCCAGGAATTTTTCCGAAATTTTGCTTTTATTTTGTCTAATTTTCCTGGACTATTAGTACATATTTATCAATTACGTATTGATCTGTTAATTGTTATTTGGATTCTTGTATCTTTGCTTGTATATCGGTGAATATTGTGGATATTGTTAATGCTGTTTAATAAATTATTATTATTTAATTTTGTAAATAAAAATGTTCTTTTGTGTATCATTTTTCTATAGTCTGTTTTTTTGCTTTATGATTCAGAGCAGGCCTTGCATTTATATTATTTTAGCAGTGTACAACAGTTTAGTTACAAAATATACCTAACGTCAAAATCAAGGTCCCCGAGATTGTCACGTTGACACTTCAATAACGTTTACTAAAATGCCACGAAAAAGCAGCATTAATAGTAGTACAGCTAAAGTAGCTATAAAACGCTGTTTTACTAATATAAAAGATATCAATGGTAAATTAAGTAAAACAGCCATCATTGGAAGAGTTGGTCAAATCCTTGATGTAAGTATTAATAATTAAACCTTTATAAAATTTCTTACAATTTGTTATTATGTTAGATTTTGAATGAAACTCTGTTTAATATTCTAAATGAAGCAAAATCACAACTCCAGCAACAACTGAATGACAATATGAAAAAGGAAAAAGAATTTTTAACTTGGGAGGACTATAGTTTCAGGGAGGATATTAAGAAACTAAATTATATCAGGACTCGTTTAAAATTATACTACACATTAAAAAATATGAGATATAAATACAAAATTGTGAATGGAAGAAAATTGGTTTGTGAGAAGAATCATGTAATTTCGGCGAAGATTACTTCTTTAAAGAAATATTTACAATTTCGAAATTCTAGTGAAAAATGTATGTTCCGGTTTTTGGATAAAACTGGATATTTAGCAATGGAACCAGTCTGCATAGGTAGACCCACGACACAGACTTGAAAAGTAATCCATCTAAAGTTAAGACGGAGAGAAAGAGATATACTATTTTGCATGCAGGATGCACATCAGGATTTTTACCAGGGTGTGACTTACTGTTGGGTTCGGACAATAATGACAGCTACTATCATAAGTGTATGAAAGGTGGCATTTTTAAGCAATGTTGAAAAAAACTGTTAATCCCTCTTATATGTTTAACATAAATAATAACTTCTACAACACAGATTTGCAAACAAAAGTCATCAGCAAGTTTTTAATAATATATTTCCACATTAGAACATATAGAAATTTTATGGCGTTTCTGTACAGTTAGAAAACAACCATGTTTAAATAAAATTTCTTAAAATAAAGCAATACCTTATTTAATGTTAATGGTTCAGTAATTGTAGCTTTCTTTATGTATTATAGAGCTTATAAGATAACACACTGACAGTTGTAATAAGTTTTTGACATTACTAGTGTTTTTTCTTTGTAACCAACTATCTACACTGTTACAAAAATGCAAAAACAAAGCCTGCTCTGAATCATAAAGCAAAAAAACAGACTATATCTAGATTTAATAAAACTTGTTAGGGCATTTAAATTTGTCACTGACAAACGGCCTACTTGTTAAGTACATTCATTAAACAAACCTAACCTAACAGTGTTGTCAAATTTTATTTTTTAATGCTTCGTCTGAGTAAACTAGACTCCGTAGAGAGTTTGTTTTGATAATCTAATACCTGAAGCTATAGTGGGAGTTGCGGGACACCCTGTATAAACTGTAGTCTACTCTTATGGTAGTTAACTGCTCTTTGGAACATATGATGTATCATTTGAGAATACCACGAAAAAAAAACGAGCACGTTACTGTTCACAATTTTTACTTCCTTTTACAATAAAGGAGGTATTGGATTTACCCCAAAAATTCGAAATTGAGTTTTCAACAGATTTTCACGTTTTAGATCCCAAAAAACATATTTTTTCATTGGTCTGTCTGTGTGTCTGTGTGTCTGTCTGTCTGTGTGTGTGTCTGTGAACAGAATATCTCAAAAACGAAAAGAGGTATGACGTTGAAACTTCATATATAAGTTTTGTGTACTATGTAGATGCGACAGCAAGCTTTTGAAGAAAATCGTATAACCGGAAGTAGGTGTTTACTCTTGTAATTTTTCAGTTTTTTTTCTATTTTTTCAAAAACGGCTCTAACGATTTTTTCAAACTTCACATTTTTATTACATTTTGAATGTGTATTGATGTGAAATAGGAGCTTTTCCAGTTGAATACTTCTAAAATGGGTTTCTTTTGTTTTCTTTTCTATTTTGTTTATTAACTCCTATTTTAAATTTAATACCCGGTATATTATTACATTTTTGAATTCAGCTTAAAATTATAGAGAAAATTTGTCTCTTGAACTAACGCTGTATTTTGTACGGTTTTTGCAGAATTTGTAATTTTTGAAAATTTTTGACAAATGCTTAAAAATTGAAAATCAAATGTTTGGCTAATTATAAGATCACTATAAAAGGAAGTTGTGTGGGTGTATCACACCAGATTTTTTAGACCATGGTTTGGAATACACAGGAAGCTACACCGAACTCAAATTATTTAAAAAATATTTGAAATATGCTGATAGCAGACCGATGGACAGTCGATCTAAGGTACTCTGACATTAATCCACGGGTAGTCTACGTTCAGTGCAAACGAAGCATCCACTCCTAGTGTAATTTTTGTTAATTAATTATTATATCACAGAAAGAATGTATGAGGTACTGTGTTATTATGTGGTTAATTCAGGTGATAAATTCAGAGTTGAAAAACAGGATTTTTAGAGATTAACAGTAAAGTAAAAGTAGTTCACAAAGTAAAACGTACTGCGAAGAAAGAAATAATTTCTTCCAAACCAACCAATTCATAGTAAAAAAAGATGTAAAGAAAAGTAAAACTATTTTTATTTCAAACAACAAAATTCAAGAAGTTTAAATTAACTCGTGTTCAAAGACTCCGCATTCTTTCGCTAAACAATATTCTAAGCGATCATAGAAACTTCTCCTCACATTAGCCAACGTATTATTCGTAGTGCTAGTACTTTGAACTACTCTTTTAATTTTTAAACGCAGTTCTTCAAATCATTAATTACAGTGAAAACGACTTTCAAGAGGAAGTTTTCGACATTTCTGTCACAGTTTCATAAAATTCCCTACATCTGAAATGGCCATCAGGAAGAATATCGCAGCTAAATCTACTAGTTTTGTAATTTATTTAAATGAATAATCTGGATAAGCATTAGAGGTAATACAAACCTCTTTTAAATTCCTGTCTTCGTTGGAAACGTTAGTCCTTTTGTGCTTTTGGGGAGAAACACATCCAAAGTTTCCAAAATTTGAAAACTCCATAGAACGTTGATAACGATGAAGAACGCCTGTTTCCAAATGTTGTGAAAGAATTTTGAATTTCCTGGACCGTTGAACCTTGATAACACCATTTTACAATTTGCACTGTTCCGTTACTTACTAGTTATCGATTTTAAGATAGAAATGACAGCAGATACTATCTACTGCCAAAATACGCGAACTGACAACTTCAAATTCTCGGCATTTATAAATTCGACATATCGTCTGCCGTGTTCGTAGTAAAAAAAATCCGTCTGTAAACGTATAACGTAGAATTTCGGCTTAGACTGCGTAGTATTTGTAGACAAACACCCATCATTCTCTGGGTTAAAGTGCCTTGCACCTTGTGAACTCGAGGAATCCACGCGATGGCCTTGCTCTTTGGTGGCTCGTGTTGTTTGAGTACCTTGAGAAGGGGGATACTTAGGCAGATCTGGCCTTATTGCTGTTTGTGCACCCATATTCACTAACGTTTCGCAAGACCTTGCAGCTTGCATCATCAGAGTAAAAGTCGCACTAAGAACTGAAGGTCGGTGTGGGGCTATTTTTAGTCCTCTGTGCCAGGCGCGTGGAGTGACGTAACGCTGATTGGTCGCTCAAGTGCAGCGTAATCCGTGGGGTGTGACCGTATGACGCACAGTGGTTGTGATGCTTTAGATCGTGTATTACAGGGCTCCACGTTTTACTAAGCTTAAATCTTCCCTGTTGATATTATTTGGATGTTTTTCTATTTCTATGGCATCACGAAACACTCGCGGGAAGTAGTGAGATATTCTGGCAAGTACTCTAGCATTCTCAAATTCTAAGGTGTGCCCATTTGTAAATGTATGCTCAGCTAGAGCTGATTTTGTGATACGTTTGTATTTGCAATTACCTTTATGTTCTTGAAGCCTTAGATCAACGGAACGACCAGTTTGTCCAATGTAACTCGAGCCGCAGGCACAAGGAATGCGATATACGCCAGCGGTTTTTAAACTTGAAATTTTGTCTTCTACGGATCTGAAGCCGTTACCCAAAGTTCCATTGGTCGTGAACACAGTTTTGATGTTGCATCGTTTCACGACACGTCCTATCTTATCAGTCGAGCCTTTAACGTAAGGTAGAAATACTTAGCCTTCCAGAGGTGGGGATTCTTCTTTAGCCTTTTGTGTCGTGGTCTTGTCTAGTGCTTTTCGTATGGCGGTAGTTGTGCATCCGTTCTTTTGTAAAGAGCCAAATAGATGTACCTTTTCTCTCTCTAGATTTTCTGCACTTGAGATACGAATGGTTTTAATCGCCAAAGTCTGGAAAACTGTTGCTTTTTGCATTGGATGATGGTGTGAGTTAGCATTTAGATATCTGTCCGTATGTGTTTTCTTTCTAGAGACTGCATGTCCTAAACTACCATCTGATTTATGATTTACCAGGACGTTTAGAAACGGAATACTGCCATTTTCCTCTATTTCCATTGTGAATTGTATGTTGGGATGTACAGAATTGAGGGATTTTGGAAACAGATTCAATGTCAGGCGTCCGTGTAACCAGATGAAAAGGTATCGTCTACATAGCTCAACCAACAGTCGGGTTTAACTGCGCTTGTTCGAGAGCCCTGGTTTCAAATGCCTCCATGTAAATATTAGCGATAACAGGTGATAGCGGTAAATCCATAGCCGCACCTTCGACTTGTTAGTATATTTTATTGTTCCAACTGAAGTACATTTTTCAAGCAAATTTCGACAAATTCAAGTTGGTCTGTAGGCAATAGCATTTGAGTATTACTAGCCCCTCATCAACTGGCACTTTCCTGAAGAGTGATACTACACCGAACCTGACTAAGAGATCATCTTTGTGTAACTTTATGTTCTTTAGTTTATGGACAAAATCTGCTGAATCCTTGGCAAAAGAGTCTGTTTTACCAGTTAGAGGCTATAGTATATTGGTCTTGCCAAAGCATGTGTAGGAGAATTGATCGCCCTGACAATTGTTCTCAACGGCACGCCCTCCTTATGTATCTTAGGTAGACCACAGATGCGCTAAGTGTGAATTCCTTTTAAACTCAAAAACTGAACATCGAGATTACTGTAAAAATATCAACAGGGACATTTTTCAAAAGTGGGTACAAAATCAGTTGATGCTTGCTCTAACTAGTATTGGGGCTAAATGTGTTATCGTTGCGGACACTGTTCCTTATCACTTAGCGTTGTTAGAGACCAACTATTAATTCAAATAAAAACTCTCTAGGACTGGCTGCATAAAAACAAAATTAATTTTGACGAAAACGATTAAAAACCAACTTTAGAGTCTAATTAAAACCGACTTAAATTATTACGACAAAATATATACAATTGATGAAATTCTAAAGCAAAACAACATCAATATTCTAAAGGTTTCCTCCCTACCATTGTACCCCATTCTGTAAAAAGCTATATAATGTAGCTATTGATGACATTAGATCGGTAGCTAAACATTTATGGCCGAGCAAGTATACTAATTACTAGCGAATACCGGGCGACTGTCGTAGAACATTTTTTGTATACTGAACAAGAACATTTTGATTTTATTAAAAATAATTATCCCAAACTATTTACATTAAAAATGCTATGATCCGTGTTATAGGTACATTTGGCAGTACTAAAGTGTATTGTTGGTGACGCTGTCTATGTCAATTTTGAGGTTAGGCTTTGCGTCAGTTTGTGTCAGACTGACGAAAAACCTAACCCGCTAACATTGAACAACGTATAACAGGAATCATAGGCGTTGCTAAGTGATAATAGGTAGTCTAGGCCATAAAAACGTACCTACCGGACTCGTTGCTAAGCTGGTAGATAGTTGCTACCAGAGCAGTGTACAAGTCAATAATGTCACCCCAAATTCAAAGGAAAAAACTCGGCAAGGTTTTGGTAGAAAGGTTTGAGCAAATGCGATGCTGATAAGTTGAGAAACTGCCGTGCATCTCTTATCAAGAGTTATTGGGTGAAATATATGGATGAGCATTGAGTAGTTGACGTTCCTCCTGTGGTAATTTTGTTAACAGAATCCGATTCTGAAAAAGATTCGGATTTGGAATTATCAAATTGACCCCATCAGCTTTAATAAACAGACCTAATAGAAGATCCAACAGCAGAAGCACAACATAATGTTGAAAAATGTGCAAATTCGCAGTTTTTCGTAAGTTTTGCATTGATTTATAAAGTTGTTCCTGGCATAATATTAATGTCTTGTAAACATTTGCTACAAAGGCCTTTTTGTTGTTTTGAAATATAAATCTGTTAACACAATATACGATTTAATTTGATATAAAATATGTAACTGGTGATTAAGTAGTTTTAATTACAATATTATGTGTATGTTAACGAAAGAGACCGTTAGAATATATTGTTCATTTACATTCACACTACATGATTACACTACAACAACAAATTATTATAGTACTAAGCCCGTTGTCCACGGGAGCCAGGGGTCTTCCGAGGGTGTCCCCTGGGATCGGTGCGGCGGGCGTGATTCGCACGGTATCGAGTGACTTCTGGCGTGCCTCAGCTATATGAACGCAAGGCTGCTAGACCAAGCTAGGCTATAAAAACACCAGCTGTGGTTGTCCAATCTAGTCAGGCTATAGAAACACCGACTAAGATTGCTGACTCTAGACAGGCTGTAGCAACACCGGCTGTGACTGACCATTTGAGCTGGCAGATTGTTCTGTTATACTGTTCAAATGGCTGTCAAGCGGAGTTTTAGCGAAGCTGGAGCGGGGGAACTCTCGACTCCACACGAGCGATGCGTCCGCAGCCGTAGTAGCGGGGCGGTTTCATTCGCTACAAATTCTTGAACTGTTCGGGCCACTACAAAAATAATATGACACGAATTTCAACAAAGTTGATATTTACTCAAATCTGTGACGTAACATACAATTATATAATGCTTTGACTACTGCAAGACATTTCAAAGTGGAACTAAATTTATAACTAAGTTCCAGTAATGGTAAGACAAGCACAAGAAATTATCCTATATTCTAAACTCTAGTGTCTACCCTAGTTTCAAAATGGATATACTTAAAAGTTAACTTCTTATCGAATACGATATGGAGGTACTGTCAAACTTGTTGCTTGCTCACCTAGCAACCAGAAATTACGTTAATCAAAATTAGTGCTAAACAACGTTTTCATTCACAACCATATAATATGTAATACGGCCATTACCTACTGACTTTTTAAAAGTTGGAAAATGAGCCATTATCAACTATTGCTTCCCGGGCGGGAAGTAGATTACCATGGCAGCGGGTGGGAAGTTGTTTACTTTTACTTTCCACCCTTGGGGGTAGGTAAGGACAGGAATACAGTTGTGCCTCGTAAGGAGACACTCCCTCTTACTGAAGCACCGGGCTTAAGGGGGTAGTGGCAGTGGGAATCTTGCTAAATCCATTCATGCGCGTTACAACCTGTCAAATAAATTTTCCCACAAAGTGGTTGTGAATAAAATAGTATACATACAACGGTAAAAAGGGTCATTTCTGTCCCGAGATACAATTAACCGAGACGCGAAGTAGTGAAACACTTTCCACCTAGGTATGCAATATACTACTTTTTGTTTCCAACGTAAAAAATCACAGGTATATTAAATAAATGTAATAACAAACATGAGCAAGAAGTAAAAACAATTACAGTTTTTTATTAAAATGGTATATTTTGTATATGATATATGTGTGGTTTCGTTTGAGTTGCTTCTGTCCCTTGTTACGGTCTAAATCGACTTTCACGACACAGCGCGGGCTCATACAAAAAATACGTAAAAGCTAAACGGCCAGCGCGAACAATGACTCACCTAGGACCGCTGCCCAGCCCGTAACAAGATATGCCGACTAGACATCAGTGGAGCTAGGGGGGGGTCAAAATCGGACACAGCGTATAAATTATATAACCTGAAAATAGGCATGCACAAACACTTGGGGGAAATCATAAGGTATCTTTCATTAACCGATCTATTGGTCTTCGCACATACAAACAAATTCGTTACACACCTTGAGAACATATCATATCGTAATATACGGCTAAACTACACCCAGCTGGGGGCGCTTTATCTCTAATGACCAACTATAAATTCGAATACAAGTCGCCTGCGTGGCCTGTGACAATATATGTGTAATTTAAATGCAAATACAAACCGCCTGCGGCAATATATGACTAATTACAAGGTGGCGGATAACCGCCTGCGAGGCTGTGACGATATATGATTAAATTAAAAGGAAATACAAGCTGCCTGCGGGCCTGCGGCAATATATAACTAATTACAACGTGGCGGATAGCCGAGTGCGAGACTATGACAATATATGCTTAATTTAAAAGCCCGAACGGGCGAGGAACAGTAACAACGTGACGCTATATCAACTGTCCTCAGTGGCGGCCCGCGACTAACTGAACTCAAGCTAAACACTGTCGAATGACCAAAACCTAGCGAGGCAAACGGAGCGATGGAGCGAATACCTCTTTGTCGCTCTCGCAGGGCCGCGTTTTAAATTTACTGCAGAAAAGCACTTGCTCGCAACAGCTGCCGAGCGACATCCAAACGCAGGTGTTCAACCAGGCGACCCAAGTGCAAGTAAGACGGCTCAAACTTCTAGAAAAGCTGTGTGCTAAATCTCAAAAATGCTACATAAGCCAGAAGAAGTAATTATGAACGACAGAAAATTACAGCGGACGTTATAGCTGCTTACACATAAATTAACGAGCCAATACACGTAGAAATATGGCTGGTAAACCTATATACACGCGGGATCAGAATAAAGGCTCCAAAAAGTCAAATAATTTATAGAATATAAAAATGTTCTGACACTCTGAATTATATTACAGGATTGAGAGCATTTTGCACCACCAATGTATTGCCTTATATTTCCGCCTGCTCTTTCCCCTTTCTCGTTCTTTCCTTCGACGTTAATATTTTTATTTCTTTATTCTTTTCTCCGTAGTTATGTACGTCTTAATCTCTTTGTGTACATCTCTTGTATAATTATCTCTTCTTCTTAAATTCTTGTACCGTATTTTCGCTAAGCTCTTCCTGATACTTTTGACCTTATATCTTCCTCTCCTAATGCATCCATTGCTTCTTCTATACTTCTTTTAATGTGTTCCCTTTCATGAATTTTTTCATATATTACTTTTATTAATTTACCTTCTAGCCTTGTAGTACGTAATTGTATTTTGTATTTCCTCTCATTTATTGTTTTCTTCTCGTATGGCTTGAAGTCTTATTTTGTATTGGGGTTTATGCCATACCATGAGAATTTTATTTTTGTGACTAACAACTTTTGGTCAGTACCGCATCTGGCTTCTCTTTTAAATTTTTGATTTTAAGTATACTTTTTAGTTCCCTCGTCGAAAAGGTGAAGGAAGTGTTATAATCGCGAAAAAATCACCTTCCGAGATTTTTCAGATCTTCACGTTTCAGGGTCCTTAGATGACGAACAACAGGTTTTCTCAATACCGTCAGGCTGCCTGTTGGCGGTATAGCTCAAAAACTATTTGTTGGAGGACGACGATATTTTGCAAGCATATTATATGTCTACCTGGTATAAAACCGAAAAAATTTCGGAGAAATATATACAGGGTGAGCACCTTAAAAAATGTTTGTTTAGTTTTGCTTCACCTGATAAATAGATACAAGGAAAAATGTACACATAGCTCAGGCTTTATCATTGTCGAAAATATGACCTAACAGATACAGGGTAAACATCACAAATTGGCCAGAATAGTATGCTGCTTTATAACGCATTTGAAACTCGTCCAATTCAAACCCGCCAGTGGCTCAGTTATCCTAGAGACGGATAAGAAAATCGCTCGAAATATTCGCCTTGGAGCGCGGAGTACGAATCCCAACGGACTACATTTTTTATTTGCAAATTGATGAAATTCGCGGGAGGGAAGTTGCGTGTAAACCTCTTTACAGATTTTGTTGTTGTACAATTAGTTGATAATTGATTTTAAATTTCTGGTTTCTTGTCTCTACGTTTATTTACGTATTTATTTGTGTCGGTAGAAGTCATTTCCACTTTTCGTCCGTTATTATATGTTCTTTTGTCCGCTTTGTCTTGTGGATTTTTTCCAGTAAATCATCCATATTTAGTTGTTGCTTACACTTACGTAGATAGGAACAATAAATACGAAGTGGATATCAACTTAACCTCCAACGTATACAATGCAATGATCAAATAAGTACACAAAAAACACTGCGTGAATCCAAGCTGGCGTGTTAACAGTGAATCCCGGTCAATCGTTAGCGCTCGGTGCATGACCGTAAAACATGATCCGGATTATTGCTCCGATGGTGTTTATATTTTGTTCCGATGCCATTGAGTAAGCTAAAGGATTTACGACCCCCAGCTCGTTGGTTTGGAATTACCAATTCTTTGGTACCCCAACTGGCCATTGTGTTGGGCCATATGTGCCTATGGTTACAATTTGTTTATTTTTATTATTATTGATATGTTCCCACACCTGTACTCTTGTTTTCATTTTTATTTTTTCCAATAGTTTTTTACTCCAGTTCAGCAGTGTAGGACATATACTGTACACAAAAGTCGAAACGTATCTGTGAATTCAAAAAATTCCATAAAACCGTTTAACCCCATTTGTAAAAGACACTGATATGCCGAATTTCAACTTCCTAGGTTGTCAGTCAATCGGATAAAACGGCAGTCAATAAGATCCATTATTACTCCATTTTCACCGCTTTTACATCCTTTGGGATTAGAATTCAGAAACATTCCGTTTTAGTGGGTGTTTACGTAGTAAGTGGATGAGGCCTGCAAATTTCCACGTTTCTACCTCTTGCGGTTATTGAAATGTTCTGATTTATCTCAAAGTCACTGAATTAGGATTTTATACAGGGTGTCCGGCGACTCGATGGCATAGATTAAGGGAGCGCCGTTGGAACAATTTTATGGCAAAAATGTCATATAAACATATGCTCTAAATTCAATCGTAATCGAGACAAGTTTAAATTAAAAAATCAGGAAAATACTAACAGTTAATTTTTTATTAATTGAATTTTATAATTTGAAGACCGTATTACTGTAGTAATTGTTCAAAATGTCCACCTAATTCTTCTATACACGGTTGAGCTTAAACTCTCCTTAAAATTGAAGAAGTGGCTCTTCAAAGAGTCGCAGGGTCAGCACGAACAGTTGCTGTAGCAGCCCTAATCTTAGCAATAAATACCTCTTTTCAGATGTGAACTGGTTTTGACGTACACAAACCTAAACTTGTAACAACCGGGCGCGGTAACTCAGTGGTTAGGCATCCTGGCTACCGATCTAAGGACCGCGAGTTCGATCCCAAGTTCTGATAAGGTTTTCAAAAATAAAAAATGTGAATGACAACATCTACAGAATGCCATCATTCGGAAGTGATGTAAAGCCGCGGGTCACATGTTACTACGATGTGTAGCATGTAAAAGATCCCTTGCTAGGGATGGAACTCTTTAGTCTTGGCAAAATTCTAAGTAGGACTCTGCCCATATGACCATAGCAGTCGGTGTCTAAGGTACCTACTACTCCGCGTGCCTATAGCAGTCGGTGTCTAAGGTACATGTGTCAGGCCATTTTTATATTTTATCGATATGCCACCTGTTGGAGTAGTTTTGGTACAAAGATGACGAGTTCGGTTGTATATAGGTTTCTTTTCGGTCATATTTTCACGTTAGTACTTCAGCTATTTGCATCTAAACATTCTAAAGGTGGCATGCACGCAACTTTTGGTTTTCTAAAAGGTTCAGCAAAACCGCTCTAATCTCTATGCTGTCGTATGTGCAGCTGCCTTTGTTTCGTCACGTTTAAGAGCCCCTGGTTACATCAATTTCAAAACACAGTCCATTAGAGCAAGTGAGATATTTTCCTAAAGTTTTGAACTTCCGTAGCACTCTTTCGTATTCAGGCTGCCCCCTGTTGTTGACCGAAGCTTTTGAGTTATTGTGTGCCGTGCCGGCAATTTGCCACCTTATAGTGGGATAAATACAGCGAGAGCGCGCCTTACTCGCCGTCTTCATGCGAACTTTTGTCGTCCCGTTGGGCCGCATATTGTGTCCTGCGAGGAGTACCTTGTTGGGCGTCTTCAGCACTTGCAGCCGTAGCCCTTGCGACCTTCCCTGCGCTGTGAGGCGAGTTCGAAATGTTACCGAAATTTAGAGCCAGGCGAAGCTAAAAGTTAAGAGAGCTTGTGTATTTTCTGTAAATAGTTTTTGAGCTACACTGCCAACAGACGGACAGCCACCGGATTTGAGAAAACATGTTTTTCGTCATCTAGGGACCTTGAAACGTGAAGATGTGAAGAAATCTTGGAGTCCTTTGTTTAGTGCATAAAACATTCTCTCGGTGGGTCTAATTGGGTTATTTAAGTCATTGTCAATTTTGTCAGTGTTTTCAATTGTTGCTCTTAGGTATTTGAACGGGTTGACCTGTTCCACATCTTCATTGCCCTTTACTTTTGTCCGCACTTCCTGTTTAGCAATCACTAGTATTTTGGTTTTATTACCATTGATTTTAAAGATTTTATAAGGACTCCTTCCAGACTTCCAAGTCATGCTGCATTGCTTCTTCCCTTCTAGAAGTTGTAATCATGTCGTTGTCAAAAGCTATTTCTCCCATAAATATTGGCTACAATCTTTGATATCCTATTCGGTATTTTTTCGTTTTCTGTTTGCCTTCTTTCATGGCATCGTCCATTACGGCAAAAAACAACTCCCGCCATAATGTGTTCAAAGTACTCCTTCTAGCGTTCTGTAATTTCAGCTTGTGTTGTCGCTACCTCTTTGTTACTCTTTAGTATTTGTCCTAATGCTTGTGGCTTGTTTCCCTCTGGTCCTTTAAGTACTCTGTAAAATGGTTTCTGGCTGTCTCTACTTTATTCTTCCAACTTCTGCTAGAACTGCTTCCCACATTTTTGTTTGGCCTGTATCACCACCTCTTTGGACTTTATCGTTTGCGGTTAGTATTCTTCATAATTATACATTGTTTTCTCGATTAGGCATTTTTTCATAACTTTTTATTTCTTGCTACTTCTTTTTTGACTGTGTCAGTCCACCAAGCCGTTTGCTTTCTGCTAGGTATCGTCTCGGTTGTTCCGCATGCATACTCTGCAGAAGTTAGCATTGCCGTTTTTAGTATTTGCCACTGGTTCTCTATGCTGTTACTGTCTTCTTCGCCTTCTGACTTTTCTTTTTCTATTTTCATTGTGTCTTGGTACAACTTCTGCCTCTCTTTGTCTCATAATTTGTCCACTCTAATTTTTCCTATTAGGAAAAGTCACACAGACTTTCTCATCTGCTAGGTTTATATCTTTTGGGGATGTCATATCTTGTAGTACAGCCAGGATCAAGTAGTGGTCGCTTTAAATTTCAGGTTGTTTCTTGACCTTCACATCTCTTATCGATGTCCTCATGCTTTCTGACACAGTCACATAATCTATGATTGGCCGTTCTTTCCTTGTCGGTTCCTTTCTCGTGAACTTGCGATGTCCTTGTGCTGAAAAGCTGTATTAATTACCACCAGAGTGTTTATTATACATATACGTTCAGTAGTCTTATCAAATAATACCAAATAACAAATAGGCAAGATGTAAAAATCTAACCCTTGAGATAAGAGACAATTGATTAAACTAAAAATTAATTAATAGTAAAAGTACAGTTCGGGCATTTCATTCCATGTAGGAACATGGTTTGAGACAAGGCGAGTCAAGGTCGCCGAAATATCTCTTTCCGAAACCCAGTCAATCTGGCACACCGTTACTGGCGTACTGGGTGGTGTGGTTAGCATCATGCCTTCGACCACTGCATTACTTTCCCTACTTTCACAACTGTGTTTGCGGTACCCAATTTTTAAAGCGACTGGGTGGGCCGCCCGCCAGTTGCCAGATGTCGGGATTGAACCCCGTACCGTGGCACCGCAGCCTGACGCCCTAACCGCTCGGCCACGCTGGCGACAAGTTAATTAATAGATAGTATAAAAATATAATAAAAGCAAAGAAAGAGGTCAAATGTAATAATATATTTGATAGGAAGTATATTCGGTTTTGAGCTATCTAATCTGCATGCAAAATCTTGTCTTCCTTCAAAAAAAGTTTTCATCCGCAAACGTCACAAAAGTGACAACTTATGTGTCTTTATTGACAAGGTAAAAGTGTCACTTTATCTGCCTAAGCAGATAAAATAGCGATTTTTGCGTACTTTATCTGCCTAAGCACACAAAATCGTTGTTCTCTTTTTTTCTTTCTATGTTTGTTCGCTATCTCCTCCGAAGATACTGGACCGATTAAATTGTATGATGGCTTAAAATTTTGCTAATTTTTAGACTTAGATCGTAGGCCGGTTTTTATTTTCAAAAAAAGTACGAAAAAGTTTTAATTTAAATAAACCTTTAAGCAGCGGATCGGAGCATCTGTTGCCGTGGGTTATGGTGTGACAGCTGCTGTGGCCGTGGTTCCGATACGTTGACGATACCTTTATTATTTGGCCACATGGTAAAGACACGTTACCCGTCTTCTTACACCATCTCAATAGTCAACATCCAGCCATTAACTTTACCATGGAGATAGAAAGTAGCGGTTCCCTTCCATTCTTAAATGTACAGGTCTCTCGCCAACCCAGTGGAAAACTTGGTCATTCTGTATATCGCAAACCCACTCACACTGATCGCTATCTACATGCTGATTCCCACCATCATCATACACAAAAACTTTCCGTTATCAATTCGCTTCTACACCGAGCTGTTTCCAACCCGATAATATCCACGCTGAATTAAATCACATTCGGAAAGCTCTTAGGAATAACGGTTACCGTGCTAGGGATATACAGTTTGCCATCAATCGCCATCTTCAACCACGGCCACCCAAACCTCCAAAACCCGATCCTCCTGCAGCAATAGTCTTTCTTCCCTATATCCACCAAGTCACCGACCGCATAGGAAAGTTTCTTCGAAAACAAAACATTAAAACAGTATTCAAACCCCCGAGCAAAATCTCACAGGTTCTTCCTTCATCTAAAGAGAAATTAAACACTATGTCATCTAAAGCTGTTTATAGAGTCCCTTGCTCTTGTAATGCTGTATACATTAGTAAAACAGGTCGTTCAGTAAAAACTCGCATCTGTAAGCATCAGCGCTGTCTCAAGTCAGGTCTCGTTTCATCATCGGCCATCGCCGAACACCAACGCTATACTGGTCATAAGATCCTTTTTGATGAAACTTCCATCATCTGCAAATCCCCATTCTTCTTTAGCAGAAAGATTCGCGAAGCCATTGAGATTTGCAAACACCCTAATAATCTCAATCGGGACGAAGGCTTTCCCCTTCCTTCTATGTGGAAAGTGCTAATTCCTAAGCCCCGCCCTCCGCCACTAAACCGTGACGGCATTTGCTGAATCGCGACGGCGCTTGCCTATAAATTCTCGCCTTTCTTCTTCCGATAGTGTACCAGAGATCCCCAAATCAAGACCCAATGGAATCGCCTCAACGCCATCGTTCGTCTCCAAACCACCAGATTTCGGGAACAGCGTTGGAGGACAATCTGTTCTGGCCTCGACTATCGTGGGGGGGCGAGATTCTGGAGGAAGCTGAAAGGCCTCACGGGGCGGCGACGCTCTTCTGGGGTTCCGCTCCACCATGGTGGCGAGGTTGTGGTAGACCCTCAACGACAGTCCGAAATCTTTGCCGACACCTTGGAACAGGTTCATCAAGTTCCGAACGACCCCAACTTCTCTCAGGCTAACTATGTCCAAGTTCATCAAACCCTTGCTGGCAATCCCAGTATTCGCCCGCTTCGTGTCATTCCTCCAGCCCAGGCCATTCCTGACATCAACCTTCTTCTTCCCATTGAGGAGCAGGAAGTCCTCGACGCCCTGGCCTCTGGAAAGAACACCGCCCCCGGGAACGAGGGGCTCACCCGTCGAACTCTTCGCCAACTTCCCGCTGTAGCTATCACCCTCCTCACTTTGCTTTTCAACTGCTGCCTCCGTTCCGGCCACTTTCCTTTGGCTTGGAAAACAGCCAATGTGGTGATGCTACCGAAGCCCCGCAAGGATCCTAACCTTCCCTCATCTTATCGCCCAATCGCCCTTCTCAATGTTCTGGGCAAAACTTTCGAAAAGATTCTTGCTTCCAGGCTTCGACAATTTCTAGAGGCTCACAACGTCATTCCCGACTTCCAATTTGGTTTTCACCCTCAACGAAGCACCACCAACCTTCTGCTTCAGCTCCAAACCGACACCACTCTCGCCATTAATTCCGGTCAATGCCTCCTCGCCGTCATGCTGGACATTGAGAGAGCTTTTGACTCAGTCTGGCATGCCGGCCTGCTGAAAAAGCTTTTGGACTTTCACGTCCATCCTTTCTTTGTCCGTATCATTAACAGTTACTTATCCTTCCGCCAACACCAGGTTACAGTCCGCGGAAAAACCTTAAGATCGTTCTCCCCAAGAGCCGGTGTTCCTCAAGGCTCGATTCTCGCCCCTCTGCTCTTCATCACTTTCTGCGCCGACATTCCACTTCCGCCCAACCCAAGAGTCCAACTTTTTCAGTACGCAGATGACACCGCCATCTGGGTCAAGGCCATCAGCAGCGCCCGCGCCACCAACCTTCTGTCCCCGTCACTTCTGATCCTCGAACGCTGGTTTTAGCGTTGGAGAATCAAACCTAATCCAAACAAAACCCAGGCCATCATGTTTAAAAACCCACGTCACCACAGCAGACCTTCACTGGACCCCAACAACGTCGTCTTGACATTATGGAACTCTAGACTAGAGCTCTCCACTTCAGTCATCTATCTGGGGGTTCATTTTACTTCCACCCTGAACTGGCTCCCCGAGCTTCAAAGATGCCTCGACTCTATTCAGAGAAGGAGTGCCATTCTCTCCGTACTCCGAGGCAGCTTTGGAGGCTGCCATCCTCGCACCCTCATCCACACCTACAAGACATTTATTCGACCTAAGTAGATGTAATAGGCCGGTTCTGGGACCACACTTCCACACCTCTGACGTCACGGCGTGAAAATAGTCCATCTCTCTCTAATACATGTAAAGGTATATGTCTGTCTCTGTCTACAGAGCAGTGTTACCAACATACAGGGTGTTCCTTAAAAAGTTTATGTAACTAGATGAAGTCCCTAGATTAGTTACTAGATTGGGCGGCAAATTTAAATTTAGCACGTGTAAAGGTATATGTCTATCTCTGTCTACAGAGCAGTGTTACCAACATACACGGTGTTCCTTAAAAAGTTTATGTAACTAGATGAAGTCCCTAGATTAGTTACTAGATTTTGGTGGCAAATTTAAATTTAACATATGCCTAGCTCCACCTGTATTAAATTGAAATTTAGTAGTCTCTGTTGCTGTCTAACAAGTTACTCAGATACTAATACAACCGACCAACCAACGAAGTCGAGAACTAAAGTTACCAATAACAACACAACTGCGAGTTTTGCAGGCTCGGCTTACCGATGCGTCTAGGTAACCTCAACACCTTCGTAAAGGTGTCTCAACCTCAAGCTAGTTAAAGTCAGAGTATATTGATTTTACATAATACAGGTTAAACAGCATCTGAGGATTAAGATTGTTTGCATGCTAATGTTAAAGTGTTATAGTAATCTAAATTATGCAAGATTCGAGCGAGCCAAGCTGCTGCCGCTAAGAAACGTAAAAAAACCGCAAGTCTTGATAAACCCAACTCGTGAAACAATACATGACGCAATAGGTACTTCAATTGTCATCAGCTATCACCGCAAAGCATTGTGGGTAAAAAAATTATATATAACATGTAAACAGGAGATTAAGACCTCATTCTCAGTCGCAATCACCAACCAGTTCAATGAAAAAATGTTCTCGTGCGATTATTGCGATAAGTGTTTTAAACGGAAGGACAGCCTGCACAGACATCAACAGGGGTATTGTACCCCAATATCTAATTTATGTGAAGTTTGTGGGGTTGTGTTTACTAGTCAAGGTCATTTCCTTAAACATCAGCAGGAAAAACATGGTTTACGAAAGAGGAAATTGTTAGATAGTACGAGGATAACATCAGCTAGTACTGACATCTGTATTGAATCAGAAAACAAGAAAAGTAAAAAAGAAGATATAATAAGATGCGATCTATGTGAAGTTGATATACCAAAAAAATATATAACTCAACATAACAGAAGCTTGGAACACAAGAACAGGATAAGTGTAACACAAGGATCCGGAATCTCGATAATAAATAACGCATTTAAAAACAGAATAGCTACATATCGCCTTACTGCAGATGATAATAAAGTTTGCGTAAATGTAAAAGAATTTTTAGGGGGTATGAAATCTAAAATCTTAAACTGTATTTTAACCGTCTTGGATAAACACGTTGCACTCAAAATAAATATGGAACTTTTTTGGTCTTTTTGAATTAGCATCAAAAGAATTAGAGGAAATAAAATCATTTAACACTAAATTCCAAAAATGCGACCACTCGATAGATCTTAATGCGGTGTATAACGGTTTCGTTGATGTGTTAGATAGCAAAGTGAGTGAGTTTCAAGAAAAAGAGAGCGGTTGGGCTTTGAAAAATTTGTTATTTGTAGAACTAAATATAAATAAGTATAACCCTCTACGAGCCTCATCATACATTCAATTACCACAATCTATCGGAAACAAAAAAGCAGTAATTAATATACACAATTTCGACAACCAGTGTTTCATGTGGTCTGTATTAGCTGCTCTGCACTCTGCAAAAGTACACCCGGAACGCGTGACCAATTACCAAAAATACAAACAGGAACTTAATTTTGACGGAATAGAGTTTCCAGTTAAAGTTAAAGACATAAGTAAATTCGAAAAATTGAAC
The DNA here is from genome assembly GCA_940337035.1 of Agriotes lineatus. NCBI lineage: Eukaryota > Metazoa > Arthropoda > Insecta > Coleoptera > Elateridae > Agriotes > Agriotes lineatus. Next base: position 29,141 of record CALNHX010010579.1, read on the forward strand.
AATATTTCAGTTAATGTTTACGGCCTTGACTCAATTTATAAAAAATGTAAAATAAGCTACGAAATTGCCGGCCCATTGCATTTCACGGAGAAAAAATTAGATCAACATGTAAATTTATTACTAATAGATGATGATATAGGTAATTCGCATTATTGTTTAATCAAAGACTTATCTCGGCTTGTAAGTTCACAACTAACAAAAAAAGATCACAGGAAGTTTCTCTGTGATGGCTGTTTAATCAATTTTGGTAACAAAGAAAAATTACGCGAACATCAAAAGCACGACTGCAATCATATAGCTGTTAAATTACCAACAACCGAGATGCGTATGGATAAATTTGGTAATGAAGTTCCTGGCAACATTTTAAAATTCGAATCATTTGAACAAAAATTAACTTTGCCGTTTGTAGTGTATGCAGATTTTGAATCTTTACTTGTACCCGTTCAATATTGTCAAAAAGATAACAGTGGACCATTTACTGAGCAAACACACATGCATCAGCCGTACTCTTTCGGATACTATATAAAATGTAGTTACAACGACTCCCTATCTAAATACGTTACATATCGAGGAGAAGATTGTGCAGAAGTATTTTGCGAACGGTTAGAGGATGACATTAAGAAAATTTACCACAGCCACCTAAAACATGTAGTTCCAATCGGTACACTTAACAAGAATGAACAGCTTACCCATAAATTATCTCCAAATTGTCATATATGCGAAAAACCATTTCTCGAAAATGATGAGAGGGTTAGGGATCACTGCCACTTAACAGGTGAATACCGTGGTCCAGCTCACAGTGTATGTAATCTCAATTACAAAATTCCAAATTTTATTCCAATATATTTTCATAACTTATCTAATTACGATGCACACCTTTTTATCAAAGCTTTAGGTGGACTCGAGAGAAAAATAGATGTTATTGCCGAAAACAAGGAAAAGTATATCTCTTTTTCAAAACACATTTTAGTCGATACAAAAACTAATCATTTGGGAAAAGAAGAAAATAAGTTCATAAAAATGCGGTTTTTAGATTCGCTTAGATTTATGCCTATGAGCTTAGACAAATTGGCAAAAAATTTAACTAATGATGAATGTACATCTATCAGAAAACACTTCCTGGAAGATGAAAAATTTGAGTTAGTGAGAGAGAAAGGTGTGTTTCCTTATTCGTTTCTAGATTCTTTCGACAAACTCGATTACAACACATTACCATCACGTGAGGATTTCTTTGATAAGTTACGAAGCAGTCACATATCTGTAAACGACTATGAGCATGCGCAAAAGGTTTGGAAAACTTTTAAATGTAAAACATTAGGGGAATACTCCGATTTGTATTTAAAAACTGACGTTTTGTTGTTAACAGACGTATTCCAAGCTTTTCGACATAAATGTAAGAACGCATATGATTTAGACCCAGCCCACTTTTTCACCACACCAGGTCTATCTTGGTCGTCTATGTTGAAACTTACAAAAATTGAATTAGAACTTTTAACAGATATCGATATGATTCATTTTATTAAGAAGGGTATTAGAGGGGGCGTGAGCCAATGCAGTAAGAGATATATTAAAGCTAACAACAAATACATGTCGAATTATGACGCATCAGAACCGACAAGCTACATTAACTATCTAGATGCAACCAATCTTTATGGAAAAGCTCTTTCAGCCAATCTACCCATCAATAACTTTAGATTTTTAACATCTGAAGAAATTGAAAATGTGGATATACTATATCTACCCGAAAATGTAGTGACAGGCTATATTTTGGAAGTTGATTTAACTTACCCCGAAGATCTTCACGATAAACATAATGATCTACCATTTTGCCCAGAAAATATCATACCACCAGGCTCAAAACAATCGAAATTAATTCCTAATTTGAATAGCAAGACTAGGTATATTATTCACTACAGAAATTTGCAACAATGTTTATCGGCTGGTTTAAGACTCGAGAAGATTCACCGCATACTATCTTTTAATCAGGCGCCTTGGCTAAAAGAATATGTAGATTTAAATACACGCATGAGGAATGAAGATAAGACGGAGTTTGGAAAAATGTTTTTTAAACTTATGAATAATTCCGTGTTTGGGAAAACCATGGAAAATGTAGACAAAAGGGTAGACATAAGACTAGTTACACACTGGGAAAACAAAGGGAAAAGGCTAGGAGCCGAAGGTCTTATTTCCAAACCACAATTTAAAGATTTATCCGTTTTCTCAGAGAATCTAGTAGCAGTTCATTTAGAAAGAATGCATGTTAAATATGATAAACCGATATATATTGGATTCTGCGTTTTAGACTTAGCTAAGCACGTGATGTATGACTTCTATTATAATTTCATTAAATTAAAATATGGGGAAAATGCTACTCTCGCCTATACAGATACGAATAGCCTCGTTCTGAGGACATATACACCTAACTTTTACGAAGATATGAAGAACCACCTAAATAAATACGACACATCAAATTTCAAGGAAGATAATGAATTCAGAATACCTAAAACCGAATCTGTAATAGGGAAAATGAAGGATGAATATGGAGGCAAGATTCTATGGGAGTTTGTTGGAACAGGGGCAAAAGCCTACGCCGTCAATGCTGAGGGTAAACTAAGCAAAACAGCCAAGGGCATACAAAAAGATGTGATCAAGAACGAGTTAACACTTGAAGACTATAAAACTGTAGTACTCAACAATACGACTATCTACAAGAATGTGCGAACGTTTAGATCGCATAACCACCAACTGTATACCGAACTGAAGAATAAAGTAGCGCTCTCTTGGAAAGATGATAAAAGATACATCATTCCTGATGGTTCCGGTAATACCCTAGCTTGGGGTCATCACAGAATTCCGAAACATGTTGAATAAATTCATACATGACAGACAATTCTTTGAAATATTGCGTTTGAAATGTTATAGTTAAATAAAATAAAATCATCACATGTATAAAATAGTTAAACAAAATAAAAAATATGAATGTATATGGATGGTGTTTTATTTAGTATCTAACCTGTTTTAACCTCTCTTCTTAAATAGTTTGTAAATGACCGAAGCAGAAAAGAAGCCGAACAGGTGATTCTTTACATCCAACAGGCAGCAATTCTCCCACTGTATATACCTAACTCCTTTATGAGTGACAGCCCACTTTGTACATGGGTCTTACAAACACTCGGAGTTGGTACTCTCCCTACGTGAGGGCCCTGGTGGGGAGAAAACAGCCGATCACCCCGCTCAAGGCTTCAAACTATTAGTAATTTATAGCCATAAATGGCCCCTCGTATTCAAAGGCACTACACAGAGGCACGAGGTCAACAGCTTCTGCTTTGTAATTTATAACCATTAAATGACTATGCGTATTCTAAGGCACTACACAAAGGCACGAGGTTGTCAGATTTTTATTGAAAAAAATTAGATGTGCATACTTTACAGCTAACAACTCATAACATAAATTATAAACGTCAGACCATTAGATTTTTAATGAAAATGCACATAAGCCTTTAAGAGCCACCTAAAAAGAACCCTCTGTGCAAACATAAATTTTTTCTTAAATAGTTTGTAAATGACCGAAGCAGAAAAGAAACCGAACAGGTGATTCTTTACATCCAACAGGCAGCAATTCCCCCACTGTATATACCTAACTCCTTTATGAGTGACAGCCCACTTTGTACATGGGTCTTACAAACACTCGGAGTTGGTACTCTCCCTACGTGAGGGCCCTGGTGGGGAGCAAACAGCCGATCACCCCGCTCAAGGCTTCAAACTATTAGTAATTTATAGCCATAAATGGCCCCTCGTATTCAAAGGCACTACACAGAGGCACGAGGTCAACAGCTTCTGCTTTGTAATTTATAACCATTAAATGACTATGCGTATTCTAAGGCACTACACAAAGGCATGAGGTTGTCAGATTTTTATTGAAATATTAGATGTACATACTTTACAGCTAACAACTCATAACATAAATTATAAACGCCAGACCATTAGATTTTTAATGAAAATGCACACAAGCCCTTAAAAGCCATCTAAAAAGGGCCCTCTGTGCAAAGGTCAGAAGCAGCTATAAATGGGCAAGATACACTTATAGGTCAGAAACAGCTCTGTTTATTTAACTGACTTTTCGTAAACCGGAAATTGGCAAAAATAACAGAATTTTAATCAGCGTTTGAAGCCAAGTTCAACGAGGGGTCACATGACTATGTTTAAATAGCTTTTCGTAAACCGGAAATTGTCAAAAATAACAGAATATTAATCAGCGATCGAAGCCAAGTTCAACGAGGGGTCACATGACTATGTTTACATAACTTTTCGTAAACCGGAAATTGGCAAAAATAACAGAATTTTAATCAGCGTTCGAAGCCAAGTTCAACGAGGGGTCACATGACTATGTTTAAATAGCTTTTCGTAAACCGGAAATTGTCAAAAATAACAGAATATTAATCAGCGATCGAAGCCAAGTTCAACGAGGGGTCACATGACTATGTTTACATAACTTTTCGTAAACCGGAAATTGGCAAAAATAACAGAATTTTAACCAGCGTTCGAAGCCAAGTTCAACGAGGGGTCACATGACTATGTTTAAATAACTTTTCGTAAACCGGAAATTGTCAAAAATAACAGAATATTAATCAGCGATCGAAGCCAAGTTCAACGAGGGGTCACATGACTATGTTTACATAACTTTTCGTAAACCGGAAATTGTCAAAAATAACAGAATCAGCGGTCGAAGCCAAGTTCAACAAGGGGTCACATGAGTATGTTTAAATAACTTTTCGTAAACCGGAAATTGCCAAAAATAACAAATCTTTTAATCAGCGGTCCAAGTTATCAAAGATGGGTTAGAAGACTATGTTTACCTAACTTTTTCCTAAATTTCGTCAAAAATATCAAATTTTTACCTCCACGACAGGTTGTGTCAGCTACATCACCACACATATAAAACCACACAACACTGTTTTTTGAAAAGGGGCCCTTTTATGCAACGGGGTGTAATACTTCACTATTCGGTGCGCGAGCCCCGTGTACCTCCACCGACCGCACTCGATACACTGTGGCTTAGCATTGTCTCTTATGGAAAAGTAGCACAAATACGCTATGAAAGCGAATCCATTTTACAGTAAACTGTATTACCGGCCTTCGCCTGGGTGTGGCAGCAATTTCGAAATATATTGCGTAAGCCAGCGAAGCGATAAGCCGCAGATAAGAAAAACCGCAGGTTGATAAGGGGGGACTTGGCGCGAAAACAACGAACGTAATCACGTGCACCATCTGTGATCAAGCAAATGTGTTTCCAATAGCACGTCGATGGAAGTTATGTAGTCATAAGGAAATATCCCTTTGCGTCGCAATAAAGACAACTGATATTCGTTTAGCCTTTCGTTTTAACTCTGTAAAATTTTAAATTCAATCGATTGTTTTTATCTCAGCCAGACATATTCCAAAATACCTAAACAATTAATACGAGATAATGCCAATTTTATAATATTGTTCAAGCAAGACAATTTAAAGCGAGTTGGTACTTTTTCTAAGTTTCACGATTTTTTGTTTTTCTTCCTTTGTTTTGTGATCCATGATGAACCGCTTTTTGGACTGCTTTGGACCGCTTTTGGACTGCTTTGGACCGCTTTTGGACTGCTTTGAACTGCTTTTGGACTGCTTTTGGACTGTTTTTGGACTGCTTTGGGCTGCCTTGAACTGCTTTTGGACTGCTTTGAACCGCTTTTGGACTGCTTTGAACTGGTTTTGGACTGCTATGGCACTGCTTTGGACTGGTTAACAGGCTGTTCAGTATCTATTCATAACAGTCTAAAAACCTGTCTGCCTGTCTGTAGGTCTATCTGTCTGTTTGTCTGTCTGTCTGCTTGTCTGTCTGTCTGCCCATCTACCTGTCAGCCTGTCAGTCTGTCTGTACACCTATCCAGACTTGTTGAAACGCGTAGCGAGCCAGACCGCTTCCGCTAAAATAATTTCACCTTATCACTCCTATTTATACACGTCAGATTAGCCGAGTGAGACACCTCACATTCAACATAGCGATAGCGATCTTCTATCCTTTTCAAGACGCATTCAACGGAAACATATGGAATCGCCTCTTCGGGCAACAATGGAGGGTGCCGATGATTGCAGGAACATCTCGATTACAGAAGGCCTATTAAGCATATTTCATATGGGTATAACAAAAACAGATACAGGTATAGTATTAACATATATAATATGTACAGCTACAGATATGACGCAGCTATGGCACAGCTATGATACAGCTCTGTTGCTTATGGCCAACGGACTGTTCATTATCTGTTCATAACGGTCTAAAAACCAGTCCAAAGCAGTCTAAAAACCAGTTCATAGCAGTCCAAAGCAGGTCATAGCAGTAACTCGAAAGGTAAGTTATAGTTAACTTAACTTAGACTGCGGCGACAGGAAGTGACGTCATTTTTTGGCGGAAAATTCAAATTTAGCAGTGCCACCTCTGTTACATTAGGCTCCGCCTTATGTAACTATGGTACTGCTATATGGCACTGCTGGCTTACGCAATATATTTCGAAATTGCTGCCACACCCAGGCGAAGGCCGGTAATACAGTTTACTGTAAAATGGATTCGCTTTCATAGCGTATTTGTGCTACTTTTCCATAAGAGACAATGCTAAGCCACAGTGTATCGAGTGCGGTCGGTGGAGGTACACGGGGCTCGCGCACCGAATAGTGAAGTATTACACCCCGTTGCATAAAAGGGCCCCTTTTCAAAAAACAGTGTTGTGTGGTTTTATATGTGTGGTGATGTAGCTGACACAACCTGTCGTGGAGGTAAAAATTTGATATTTTTGACGAAATTTAGGAAAAAGTTAGGTAAACATAGTCTTCTAACCCATCTTTGATAACTTGGACCGCTGATTAAAAGATTTGTTATTTTTGGCAATTTCCGGTTTACGAAAAGTTATTTAAACATACTCATGTGACCCCTTGTTGAACTTGGCTTCGACCGCTGATTCTGTTATTTTTGACAATTTCCGGTTTACGAAAAGTTATGTAAACATAGTCATGTGACCCCTCGTTGAACTTGGCTTCGATCGCTGATTAATATTCTGTTATTTTTGACAATTTCCGGTTTACGAAAAGTTATTTAAACATAGTCATGTGACCCCTCGTTGAACTTGGCTTCGAACGCTGGTTAAAATTCTGTTATTTTTGCCAATTTCCGGTTTACGAAAAGTTATGTAAACATAGTCATGTGACCCCTCGTTGAACTTGGCTTCGATCGCTGATTAATATTCTGTTATTTTTGACAATTTCCGGTTTACGAAAAGCTATTTAAACATAGTCATGTGACCCCTCGTTGAACTTGGCTTCGAACGCTGATTAAAATTCTGTTATTTTTGCCAATTTCCGGTTTACGAAAAGTTATGTAAACATAGTCATGTGACCCCTCGTTGAACTTGGCTTCGATCGCTGATTAATATTCTGTTATTTTTGACAATTTCCGGTTTACGAAAAGCTATTTAAACATAGTCATGTGACCCCTCGTTGAACTTGGCTTCAAACGCTGATTAAAATTCTGTTATTTTTGCCAATTTCCGGTTTACGAAAAGTCAGTTAAATAAACAGAGCTGTTTCTGACCTATAAGTGTATCTTGCCCATTTATAGCTGCTTCTGACCTTTGCACAGAGGGCCCTTTTTAGATGGCTTTTAAGGGCTTGTGTGCATTTTCATTAAAAATCTAATGGTCTGGCGTTTATAATTTATGTTATGAGTTGTTAGCTGTAAAGTATGTACATCTAATATTTCAATAAAAATCTGACAACCTCATGCCTTTGTGTAGTGCCTTAGAATACGCATAGTCATTTAATGGTTATAAATTACAAAGCAGAAGCTGTTGACCTCGTGCCTCTGTGTAGTGCCTTTGAATACGAGGGGCCATTTATGGCTATAAATTACTAATAGTTTGAAGCCTTGAGCGGGGTGATCGGCTGTTTTCTCCCCACCAGGGCCCTCACGTAGGGAGAGTACCAACTCCGAGTGTTTGTAAGACCCATGTACAAAGTGGGCTGTCACTCATAAAGGAGTTAGGTATATACAGTGGGGGAATTGCTGCCTGTTGGATGTAAAGAATCACCTGTTCGGTTTCTTTTCTGCTTCGGTCATTTACAAACTATTTAAGAAAAAATTTATGTTTGCACAGAGGGTTCTTTTTAGGTGGCTCTTAAAGGCTTATGTGCATTTTCATTAAAAATCTAATGGTCTGACGTTTATAATTTATGTTATGAGTTGTTAGCTGTAAAGTATGCACATCTAATTTTTTTCAATAAAAATCTGACAACCTCGTGCCTTTGTGTAGTGCCTTAGAATACGCATAGTCATTTAATGGTTATAAATTACAAAGCAGAAGCTGTTGACCTCGTGCCTCTGTGTAGTGCCTTTGAATACGAGGGGCCATTTATGGCTATAAATTACTAATAGTTTGAAGCCTTGAGCGGGGTGATCGGCTGTTTTCTCCCCACCAGGGCCCTCACGTAGGGAGAGTACCAACTCCGAGTGTTTGTAAGACCCATGTACAAAGTGGGCTATCACTCATAAAGGAGTTAGGTATATACAGTGGGAGAATTGCTGCCTGTTGGATGTAAAGAATCACCTGTTCGGCTTCTTTTCTGCTTCGGTCATTTACAAACTATTTAAGAAGAGAGGTTAAAACAGGTTAGATACTAAATAAAACACCATCCATATACATTCATATTTTTTATTTTGTTTAACTATTTTATACATGTGATGATTTTATTTTATTTAACTATAACATTTCAAACGCAATATTTCAAAGAATTGTCTGTCATGTATGAATTTATTCAACATGTTTCGGAATTCTGTGATGACCCCAAGCTAGGGTATTACCGGAACCATCAGGAATGATGTATCTTTTATCATCTTTCCAAGAGAGCGCTACTTTATTCTTCAGTTCGGTATACAGTTGGTGGTTATGCGATCTAAACGTTCGCACATTCTTGTAGATAGTCGTATTGTTGAGTACTACAGTTTTATAGTCTTCAAGTGTTAACTCGTTCTTGATCACATCTTTTTGTATGCCCTTGGCTGTTTTGCTTAGTTTACCCTCAGCATTGACGGCGTAGGCTTTTGCCCCTGTTCCAACAAACTCCCATAGAATCTTGCCTCCATATTCATCCTTCATTTTCCCTATTACAGATTCGGTTTTAGGTATTCTGAATTCATTATCTTCCTTGAAATTTGATGTGTCGTATTTATTTAGGTGGTTCTTCATATCTTCGTAAAAGTTAGGTGTATATGTCCTCAGAACGAGGCTATTCGTATCTGTATAGGCGAGAGTAGCATTTTCCCCATATTTTAATTTAATGAAATTATAATAGAAGTCATACATCACGTGCTTAGCTAAGTCTAAAACGCAGAATCCAATATATATCGGTTTATCATATTTAACATGCATTCTTTCTAAATGAACTGCTACTAGATTCTCTGAGAAAACGGATAAATCTTTAAATTGTGGTTTGGAAATAAGACCTTCGGCTCCTAGCCTTTTCCCTTTGTTTTCCCAGTGTGTAACTAGTCTTATGTCTACCCTTTTGTCTACATTTTCCATGGTTTTCCCAAACACGGAATTATTCATAAGTTTAAAAAACATTTTTCCAAACTCCGTCTTATCTTCATTCCTCATGCGTGTATTTAAATCTACATATTCTTTTAGCCAAGGCGCCTGATTAAAAGATAGTATGCGGTGAATCTTCTCGAGTCTTAAACCAGCCGATAAACATTGTTGCAAATTTCTGTAGTGAATAATATACCTAGTCTTGCTATTCAAATTAGGAATTAATTTCGATTGTTTTGAGCCT
>CALNHX010010580.1:0-38985 GCA_940337035.1 Agriotes lineatus
GTTCTCTACTGCATCCAGAGAAAAATACTCCCAAGGAAGCTTCCACCCAAACAACGCCAGCCAGCAGTAGAAGAATATCCTCTAAAGACAATTAATGTGGGTGAAACAGTGTAGTGTATTTATAAGTAGATTATTTGTGGAGATCTTCTCCTTTCGTTTGTAGTTTTTTTTTACTTAAAATCGGCTATATGTTTAATCTTGGATTAAACAGGCATACATTTCAATTCCAACAATTATTAAATCCAGTCATAAGTTTTAAAATACAATTCTAATTTCATAAAGCAGCAAGTTTAAATGTCGCACACTGCAAACAAGCAACTTACTCAAATAGACGACCTACTATCAGAGATCAGCGTACGTACTTGCAGACAAAGCGGAAACAATACTGGCCTAATGCTGACAGATTATTATGAAATATTATATCGCCACTATAAAATATTCTTTCTACTTTGAAATCGTAGTAAGTAAGCAATTATCTTTGTGTACACAGAACGCTATTTTTGTAATAAAACCAATCGACATTGACTGTTTGATTCAATTACGTCGATGCTACCTTCTCCCAAGCCATAAATTCATAAAACGTGAGGCTGCATTTTAATCGTAGCATAATTATCGTCCCTTGACTACATTGTTTTAAAACAGGCGTGTAGTCTCACTCTTGTGCTTACAATATTAGGGACAAAGAACCAGTGCAAAGTAACAGAAACCTAATCCAGCCTCCAGGCAATTCTGTTCAACGCTTACGATTTAATAAATCAACCGACAGGTCAAACCCTAAAACGACACGCTAACGATTAGCTTCCTATTTCAGAAAAATCGTCATTACATACACCCCCTTTAAATAATCCTGGACTGTACCCATTGACCAAGGGAAATGCATTCCTTAAAGAAAGTGATTGGACTTTAATTAAGATCATAGGCTATTCCCCAATATTAAATAATTACGACGTTTTACAACAAAACATCTTGAGAGCTATTCATAATCTCACTAATAAACACTATGAGACAGCTTATGTCATTTTTGACTATGATAATCAAATACTAATTTTAAAAGAATATTTACAAAAACCAATCAACTAATTAATCAGTTATTCCCGACAACTACAATTCACAAAAGAAGTATAATTGACGGACTAGGCAGCATAATTAAATTTGTAACAGGTAATTTGGATGCCAAAGACGGACAAAGATACGAACAATTAATTGACAACTTATCTCGAAGTTCCGAGAAACAAAAAACAATCCTACTGGAACAAGCCCAAATTCTTAATAATACCATCAATTCATTTTCTGAAAATATTGAACTATTATCTCGTAATGAGAACCTGTTAAATGCTACCTTAATAAAATGTTTGAATAAATTAATAGAGATATGAATCTCATATTTGCAAAAATGACTACTCAAACTATTAGACCAATCCATTTTCTCACTGCAACTCTTAATTAACGCTCTGGAAGACTTTCGCCCAAAACCACCAAGTTCGTCTTTCATTAATCGATAATGATGCTTTAGTAACCGCTTTAAGCAATATTTCGCAAAACCTTCAAACCCTTCAAATCAATACCAAAAAACAATTACAATTGCCCTATCCTGTCAATCTTCACCTTTATGAATCATTAATAAAAACTAAAGCCTACCAAAAAAGCGCCACTTTTACTTTCATTTACGAAATACCCCTAGTTAAAAACATAGCTTACCAACTAATTCAACTAATTCCATTTCCTGCGTTCATAGATAAAAAATTATTCCAAATGACAATACCCGTTTACAAAAATATTCTGTTCAACACCCGATTTAGCTTACCAATTAAGTTTCATCATTGTAAGCCTGTATCAACACACTATTTTTGTGACCAAATCAATCACTTTATAATCTCCAACGATAAACTCTGTGAGACTCAATTATTATCATTTTCTAATAACCAAACCTGCAAAACTTACCTATTCGAATTACAATATACTAAAATAATTCCAACTACCAAATATTATTGGATTATAAGCTCCCCAACCAAGACAGTGTCTGATATAAAATACAATAATTCCAGACGAGAAAATCAAGCGAAGGATTGAACATCATCCATATTACACCCGATTGTCTGGTGCAGGTTAAGCACGACGACGTCTTATCGACATTAGAATCTACTAACCGGCAAGAAGTTTCAATAGAATTACCTTCAGTAGACAAAATACGATATCTCCCGAAATCAATTAATCTATCCATAATAGACATTACTAATGTCTATGTGCGTAAACTCGAAAAGGACCAGCTTAAACTGAGTGATCAAAAAGAACAATTAGTGCAAGACAGTTCTCCGATTGGACACGACCTGAGTATTAGTGCCTTAATTTTAATTATATTACCAATCATGATATTAACCCTTATTAATTTATATATGTACTGCAGACGTAAATCTTTCATGAAAGCACTTGAAAATCGTTTCAGATATATAATCCTTACAAATAAGGAAAATTCTAATGAACAAACGAATTCGATTCCACTTGTTCAAATTCGTTCATAAATACTTTAACTTTTTAACTTGCACATTGATAAACTTTGTTAATCAATATTCAAGATTCTAGGGTTAGAGGTGTTACCCACGCCCTAAGTTGAATTTAGCTTTAGATTATTCGTTATCTTAATTAAGGAAGCATTTAGATTATAGTTATCAATATCCTGCGCGATATGCGAGTCTCCCCGACTCCTTTTAATGTAAGCTTTATTTGTATTCAAAGGTTTCGAGTTAAGATCAGAATTGACTTTACTTTAGTTCAAATTCGGCATTGCTGGTAGACAGTTCTTGTTTGAATTTCATCGTATTTTAATGTGTGGAAATAAAACAAACAGTTTTTAAAAATTCGTTTCATCGGACGTTAAACGAAACTGGCGCAGTCGGTAGTATACACAAAGAGCGCTAAACATTTTTCGAAAATTAAAATCAAACTGCACCTTGGCTTTTTAGTTTTTATTGCGTATTGTATACGGGGGCCTTTCAGAAAACAGTATCTAGTGCACCGAGATGGCCATACCTAGACACTACTGGCTGTCTTCAGGGTTTTAAATGACTAGGTTCCGTACTGGGATACCGTAGCCGTAAAACCGCCATACTTTGCCCAGGGTGGTTAACTTTGCCCATGTTAAACTTTAATTGATAAAATTATTTTAGCAGTCTGCCAACTTGTAAAGTCAATTTGTTGGTGAAGACTCGCTGAGAACTTGTATCGCGCCATCCCAGTGGAGTTACATTACGGCAACATTTTATAAAACGTGGTTGAAATTGGAAATTTTACTAGGTAGAAAGCTAAGGTTTGTGGAGAAGTTATGGTTTATGCCGAGGTTTTGTGATTAGAATATAAGGTACGTATATGCGTTCTAACTGTATTGCATTCATTAAATTCATGGTCCAATAAGCATTTGGATTCTTTAGTAGAAAAATCGAAATGAGAAAAATTGACCCTTAAATTAAAAAAAAAAATTTACGCGACCTAATGGCATTGGAATTTGTTACCAACACATTGTTTTTTTAATTTTTATAGATATGGGCAAACACAAACGAACACTTGGCTCTCGTAAATACCAATATTATAAAGATACAGTGTTATAAAATGCTTTAAATGCAATGCGGCATGGAATGTCATATAGCGAGGCTGAGAAACAGTTCAAAATCTCACGTCAAACTCTTCTGAACAAGTTAAAAAACATAGTGGACCCGTTGGTCATCCGACAGCATTGGATATCATAGATGAGAGGCACTTAGTTGACGTAATAAAAGCTAGCGCAAAATATGGCAGTTATATGACTGCAATTGAAGTGAGGACGCTTGTCAAAAATTATTTAGATACAAAAGGGAGCAGGGTCGCTGCATTTACAGAAAACTTGCCAGGTACAGAATGGATTGATAAGCTCTTAAACCGTAACTCTACTCAGCTTGTTACAGTATCAAACTGACTTATCGACACTCACGACTGTGTGAGTACCACATAACTAGACAAGTCCGGGAAAGGTGCACGCTCACTCTGAAAATAGTAAGAAACAGGCTAGAGGCCTCGGCTCAGATACACTCAGGGAAAGGGCGGGCTCCTAACACGAGACACCACAGGGCAAGCGTATTGAGGTACATATAGGGTGTTGCCAAATAAAAGGGCGCCACAAGATCCAAATCAAGAGGCTTACGTTTAATCGGACCTTGAGGGTCAGACGGGGCTACAAATACTCAAATAACTATTTCTGGAAGTTACAGAGCAGCGATAAACCCAACAAACTACCTGCAGCGCGCATCCACCACGTCCGGGTTTCTCCTTACATCGATCGTAACATAGTGACTCAGTCACCCTGCAAACAAACATGCACAAGACGTAAGGAAAAAAATCATAAGACGGTACAGTTAATACATCTATTGGGCCACTTCAGAGGACCAACTAACAGCTTACATGGTACCAACGTGGTCGGCACGTACAACAATCTGTACTAACTACTTATGGGATACGCCCAGCTGGGAAGTGCTTTACCTAAAGGTTACGACGCATACTGAGGCGTACAGCAAGGCAAGAATAGTTCTAGCTAAATTACGACAAGTATATTACAAGCATATTGCACACGCGTGAGATTCACACGTAGGTGTACCAGACACGAGTATGTAAGTTTCATTGTAAAACAAACGAAACGTCTCGCAGCGAAGCACTGTAGATACTTTATATGAGTTCAATGCAAGACAAACAAGACAGCTCGCAGCGAAACCGTATACGACACTGTATATGAGTTTACTGCAAAACAAGCAAGACAGCTCGCAGCGAAGCCGTGTACAACACTGTATATGAGTTGAATGCAAAACAAGCAAGACAGCTGGCAGCGAATCGATGTGCAACACTAATGTTAATTTAGGCACATGCTGGCGAAACTGTTTATTGACACAATGTTGTTACCTGGTTACTAGCTCGGCTTTAAAGACGTAAGGAATGCGCTCCTTGTAGGCGTCGTCTTGCTGCAGTAGCCTCCGAAATGTTCCCCTTATGCATCAAGCGTGGGTGTAATGTTTATGCCCCCTTGGTGAAACATAGAAATGGTCAAAGCCGTTAATAGAATTACTCGGGGATGATTCGAGGAACTGTAGCAGCACGGAATATCGGACGCGGTGCCCGAAGTCCTCGCGACAGTCGGAAGCACAGACGCTCGCAGCGTCTCTTTAGAAACACCGGTTTGAGACTGACTCAAAATCGAAGAAGCTACCAAACGCGATCCCGAACCCAACTGCCGTCACGCGCGGCCGGAGCGACCAATGGGGAGCCAAAAACCAGAATCACACCACCGCAGCTGCCTCGGTTCGAAAGAGACCGATAGACGTTTTATATAAAAATTTGGGAGGGTTTTCTGACTCGCTCTCATGGACTATATTTTGAATAAGTAGAAATTGAGCGTTCCTGCATGCTATGAAATGACCAGTTACAAAAGCGACTAAATAGAGGTTCGCGCGGAATATCAGCATGCTGAGCGTGACCAAGAGCCATGTGCGGGCTAGGATTTTTGTGTGATACTAGATGGTCGAGACGGGTCTGAAATACAGCCGGACTCGCCAATTATGTACCAAAACTGCTTTAAATGGTTATGTAGTTAATTGAATTATGGATTAGTTATTTACCTAATAAGTTCGGGAAGGTAATTTTCCCGAATGAGCACTTTGTTTGCAACACGACCGAAGGGAGTGCGTCATGTAGTGCGAATTCGAAAAATTCTTCTCAAAAGAGTTAGGTACAATGTTTTTTGTAACGAATAATTGAAAATATTCTAAAAACTTAAAAAAAAATATTATTATTTAGTGTTTTACTACTTTGCTGAGTTGACAGCACAAATCACAAAACTTTTATAGATACCTTACGCACATTTTAACTTTTGTCGTAGATCAACATACTAAACAGTAAGTGTAAGATACCGCCATTAGTGAATTTTTATATCTATTTTTGTCGCACAATTGCCCTAGTTTTTGTTGGAAAGTAAAAAGCACCGCAGTGTGGGAAAAGTAACTTTCGGCGCATCGGAGATGACCGAAAAATACAAATTTCGATGTCACGGGTACAAAAAACATAAAATGGCCTGACAAGCTTTCAAAGCGGAATTGCCAAAACATAAAGAGAAGCCGAGCAGTAAAAACAAATGAAGAAATATTACAGTATTTTCATAATCTGAAAATCACTCTCGATAGGGTTGAGCCAGAGTAGATTTTAAATTTCCTACGATGAAACAAACCTAAGCGACGACCGTGGGTCATTAAATGCAACAAAGTATGTCGAGCGTTGTCTGATTTTTTTCCAAACGGGCTGTTTCTGTTATGTTTTCAGTAACAGCGGCTGGAGAACCATTATCATTATATGTCGTCTATAACGCAGAAAGATTGTATGATAGGTGGGTAGAAGGAGGTCCTCCAATAATCGCACAAAATCCAGATGGTTTGATGCTGGACCGTTTGGTTTAATAATATAGTAATACCATTGGCGAAGAAAACTAGCAAACCAAAAGCTGTAATATGGATAATGGCTATCCAGAGACTCTTGTTCGGAACATTTTCAATACACGAAACAATGCCACACGCGTATAAAGAAATGACACTCAAACATATAATACTCTAACTATACCTTATATTCCAGGCATATCTGACAAAATTAGACGAATTGGGAATAGATTCAATGTTAGGACGGTATTCAAAACGATGAATACCTTACGGTCAGTTCTTACAAAAGCTAAACCGTTCAACGAAGAACAACATTCAAAGAATTGTATATATAGTATCCCCTGTGAATGCAGGAAATACTATATCGGTGAAACATCCAGACCTTTAGCAGTTAGAGTTAAAGAACATAAAAATATGATGAAAACCTATCAATTCAATAAGTCTAAGCTGGCAGAACATGCTTCGGATAATAATCATAAAGTAAGCTGGCATAACACAAAGATCTTGTCTAAAGAATCAATGTCAACTAAACGTAAAATTAAGGAAACGGCATATATTTTACTTAACGAAGAAAAATGCGTGTCGTCTTTCTCAATATTTTTAGAGACTAGTTGGCTATCGATTCTTAAAGATCAGATCAAGTAGTTTTAGACAATTAACAAACGTCAATGTCAAGCAATTCATTGGAAGTTGGTGGTTTTCAATCTCCGTGAAAAAGCTAAGTTTTCTTGTTCCTTGTTAATTGTTATTCCTTGACAACGAGGGCAGATTGTCCCTCGAAACGTCCGTTATTTAATACGTTATTTAATAATTTTAATTTGCAGAGTGGCGAAATACCCAAAAAAGAATATGAATTAAAAGCTTATCTTTTTCCATAGATAGACGAGGTCACCATATCCTTCTAATACACTTCAATAATTTAGGACTTAGTTAGGTAGGTAACTAATAACGACTTAGAAACATGGTAATACTGATTTTATTTCTTACAAATGTACCTAAGAGAATACAATGCGATTTTAGAATAATATTTTAGTTTTTATGTTTTATGAATATTTGTACCTTGTTCCAATATGTGACGGTAGAATAAGAATTCTGTTTACATTTTATAAATGCGTTTGTGTCGTTCCTTAAGTTTAAATAAAGTTTTTTTGATATTTAAGTTCTTTTTTTTTTCAGTATGTTGTAGCAATAATATGTCTATATTATCGTTTAAGAAACGATTCCAGTGGACAAAGAAGCACTAGTAAAGCGCTAACATTGCTTAATATGGTTTTTAAATACCTGGGCAAAGATGAGAGAAAAAGGCTTTAACTTTGACCACCTCATTTTATATTTATTTTTTCGATCATCTTTCAACCTGGATTAATTTGTTGAATACTGGGTTAAGCACTATGTTGATTATTCAACAGATCTTCACGCACTAGAGTCCCCTGAACCCAAAAATAGATCACTATTCCAGAAACCGCATGTTTGCGTGTACGAGTAAGCCTGCAAATACCAGTAGTACTCGCGAAGAGTTTCTAGACGTGTAATACATATACAAAATTTTTCCGTAGACTTTTTAAATTAAATATTTTGAAACACTTGTTTCTTTAAATATTTGGTATTAGGATTTTTTTATTTTTGTAACTTTAACAGATTTCAAATTTTAAAATCAAGATCTCCTGTTTCTTGACACTTGCGAAACTCAATTCATTTATTTCTTGCAATTTTGTGTTGACAAGTTTGACAATCATGGATTTAAATATTGCATTGCTTAGTCGTGAACGGTAGACGTCAAGTCCCAAGGACCGTTATGGAGCTCTTAAACCTAAATTAATTGTTATAAGTTAACTGGAGATACATACAGTGGCTATATGCGTTTATTTTAAAATGCAATATGGAAACGTTACTGAGTAAGTAAAAACATAATATATTATACGGAGGAAGGAATTCGGTTGATCAAATGGTATAGACTTCAGTTTACATCAAGTATGTGGGTTATAACCGCCCTGGTGGCCTAGTGGTTAGAGTGGCAGAGTAGTAATCACAGCGATCAGCGCTCCTGGGTTCAAACCCCGGGGGAGGCACAAATTTACTTTGAAAAACGTGCAATATCAGTCCTTCTCAGGACTAACCAGGAACACCTGAAGACGGGAGTAGATCAAAACTCCCGAAACGTTGTGTGATTTACACCCTAGACAGTGGAAAAAGTCCGAAAAACATACGCCCTGTTGTTCTTTCTGATACTTCTTTTTTTTAATAAAATTACGGTTCATATATTACATTTTACAATAACCGCATTTACACATGGCGTGGCGTCCCTTAGAAACCAATACTAACAATCAAGTCCGCATGGAAAAGGAAATACCACATTGCGCGTTAAAATAAATTCACTGAATACAGTGAATTTATTTTAATGGTTAACATAGCAGTTTCGTTTCCATGCCAGCATTTAATCATACAGGTCACTTCCTTAGTTACCAATAAAATTAATAGATTAGAGCGTTTATTTACGAGTTAACATACGAATTTGAATTAGGTACTTGCTAATAAGGGTTTAATTTTGTTACCGCAATGTAGGTATGCAACTAAAAAGTAGATACGTAGGAACAACTTGTGTGTTGTATCTTTTCCTCAGTAGTATACATTAGGATAACTTTTAATTAACTTTTGACAAGTAATAATTACTATGTTAACTCGTAAAATACACTGTCTAATCTATTGGTCTCATTTGTAACTATGGCCTGTATGATTAAATGGTGGCATAGAAACGAAACGGGTCTAGGACATCTCGGCACCGCCATCTCGGCGCCGCCACTTCGGCGCCGCCATTTCGTCGCGGGGCCAGCTCGGCGTCGGGACAACTCGGCGTGGAGCCATCTCGGCGCCAGCCAACTCGGCGCAAGGTCATCTCGGCACCGAATTCAAATTCGAAAACTACAGTGTGCGTACGTAAGAAAATTATTATAAACAAATAATATATAAAGTGATCGCCAAAACACTGGCATCAAATGAAAAAAAATATATTTAGAATTTCCTGGAAAATCAAATACTGACGACCAGAGGTGGTTGCAAAGCGATTACAAATGGGCCAAACAAAAGTTGTCAGGTGACTTTCGTTATCAGTAAAATTTTAAATTTTTTAAAAATAATTACAAAACATGCATTTACTAGCCAAGCTAGGGACAAAAGTTGTTTTCTGGCCTTGAGATTATTGAGTTAGCTAAAACTAACACACAATAAAAAATCGTATGAAAATCTTGTCTAATTCCCGAAAAATTTTACTTTTTGGATTTACACAACTTCGAAAAACGCCGTTTTTTAACTAAGTAAAAATCACTCAATATATCTAATACGGGCTAAATAGATTTTCGGGCAAGTTGTCATCCTGTATAAAGTAAAATATAAACATTATCAATATTTTTTTATATATATTTATATACAGGGTGATTTTTAATTGATTCTTTCCGTTTAGGCCTACCAGGAAATAAAGCTAAAAAAATAAGCTTTTTTTTTATTTACCACTTTTCTGAAATATCAAATCTAACGGAGGTGCAGGGTGTTAAAGTTTCAAATTAAAAACTAAACTTTGGCGCATAGGCAGCTGGACAATTTTATTTTTGTTTATCTCTGTTGTCAAGCAATGACCAGCAACTAGTTTTTTATTGTAATTTTCTTAATGTTATTGCTACAATAATGCCTCATGTTTATGAAAATAATGAATGAGTGAATATGCTTATTATTTATTATTTACTACGAGTGTCGTCAAAATGCCGCTGCCGCATCGCTCTTATACGCGGAATGTGAGAAGCGAATGCTGATAATTTTGAACATAGGTATCATTTAAGTTAGATTAAGTTAGTTTAATTTTCGTTAATTAATTTTAGTTCTTAATTTTAAACGTTAACACCTTGTACCTCCGTTAGTTTTGATATTTCGCAAAAGTGGTAAACTTTTTTTAGCTTTATATCTTGGTAAAAGGAAAGAATCAATTTAAAAATCACCCTGTATATACAGTGTGTCCCCGGATAGGTGAAACGACTATTGTAAAAGGTAAAAAAACTTTCGATATAAATTTTTATTTTTTGGGTTTCAGGCCTGCTTGGTTAAAGGCGAATTTCTAACAACATTTCAGTTTTCAAAAATCAAGTATGCCTTGGAAATTTTCAAAAAACCTATTTTTTGCACTACTAGTCTGAGAACGCACCGTTATTGGCCTATTTTTAGGTCGTGAAGTTGATTTTCTCCACCAAGGGAGAGAAAGTAAAATAAAGAATTTTCACCGTGGTAACTAATAAATTGCTAAGTTACCAAATATGACTATTTTAATTTTGACGTTTTAAAGAGCTGTATTGTCAGGTTGACAGTTAAAATATTTTCGAAATTTGTTGGGAATTTAGGTATTAAGCCGTTTGGTAGTGCAAAAAATAGTATATACACCACGGTAGCGAATCGTCTTATAACCTTCGCACTTTAGATATATAATATGCGCTCAGGTTATAATACTGCGCTTCGCTACCTTGATGTATAATATACTATTACTAAAGAGTAACGTGCCCTTTATGTAGCAAATACAACAAAAAGTTATTAAGACAAGTTGTTTAGAATCAACATCTAGGCTCCTATACCAAATTTCAAAATCCTCGGCTAACATTGATCTCTCACATTTTCTTTTATGTTTAGGTCCCATATCAAAGAATTTAACTTTCAATAAAAACTGCTATGGAAAGACAAATATTTTTAACAAAGCTTTTATTTCATAATAAAAAAACTTTGTTAACAATAACATTCTTTGATTTGGGAAATAAACATTAAAGAAATATTTGTCACATAAAAGGCACTTTGCTAAGTTAGAAAATGGCGTTTTTCGAAATTGTGTAAATCCAAAAAGTGCTATTTTTTCGGAAATTAAGCAAGATTTTAATGAGATTTTTTATTGTGTGTTAGTTTTAGCTGACTGAACAATCTCAAGACCTGAAAACTTTATTTCGTCAAATGTGTCTTTATCTTGACTAGTAAATGCATGTTTCGTAATTATTTATAAAAATGTAAAATTTTACTGATAACGGAAGTCACATGGCAACTTTTGTTTGGCCCATTTGTAATCACTTTGCAACCACCTCTGGTCCTCAGTGTGTGATTTCCAAGAAATTCTAAATCATTTCTTTTTCATTTGATGCCAGCTTTTTGGCGATAAAATAAATTCTTTGTATAACAGCAATAAGATAACATGAACAACAAAATAGAATGCTCGAGTACGAAAGAGATGACCATACAACAGAATTATTTTAGTAGGCATAATTAGTTGACATATGTCATAAATAAAGTGAGCGTCAAGGTTATTCGTATATTTGTTACTATGTTTACCTCTTTGTTACTCAAGCAATATGTGTTATTTTCTTGTTCATGTTATCTCATTGCTGTTATACAGTGAGAATAATGTAAAACTATACATGGCTGAATTACGCAAAATTAGACATGGGACATTTACTTAATGTTACCATGGTGTTTGTAAACGAAATAACAACACAGGACTATAGAAACTGATTGAAACTGGATTATTTCATTGTAATTTCAAAATCGACAATTGTTGGTAGCATGCGTAAATTGATTAATGCTAAAATAAATTTGTCAATGTATAGTCTTACTTTATTCACAATGTATACGGATGGGGCCATAATTATATATAACAGCATTGAGATAACATAAACACCAAAATAGAATGCTTGTGTAAGAAAAAGATGATCATACGAAAAAATTATTTTAGTAGACATGTTTAGTTGACTTCTGTCATAATTAAAATGGGCTTCAGGACTACTAGAATAATTGCTACTATGTTTATTTCTTTCTTACTCCAGCAATACGTGTTATTTTCTTGTTCATGTTATCTCATTGCTGTTATATATAATTGTGGATCTATCGGTATAATTGTGGCTCCATCGGTATTAATGACAGCTGGGTCAATTTTGGTCCTCTTTCTGATTGGTTGTTTTAAAATCTGCCATTTTGAGGCGTTTCAATGTCCCGTTGAATATTTTTAGCAGTGTATGCGCATTTAGTTACAAAAAGTAACTAATGTCAAAATAAGATATTGACAGTTTATAACTTATCTGAAGTAGCTCAGTTGCTAAACACGGCTTAAGCATCAAAATAAATATTGTATCATTATTGATGTACACGTGTGTTATTTAGTACACAAAAATAAAGTAAGTACGAATGCAAACTACATTTTAAACAAGCAATAATTTTGACTTTAGTAATATTTTGTTACTAAATGACACCGTTAAAAAATGTACATACAAAGCCTGTCACAGTGTAACAAATAGAGTGAACAAGGTACAGACCACTCTTGCCGTTTACACAGCCATTTGTGGTCATATTTCAGGCATTTTCAACTGAAAATCATTATTGTTAGTTCAGTATCACCGTTTTTAAAACAGTTTTTTGATAAAATTTAAGTTATATGTAGATAAACACCCTGTGCAAGTTTTAATTGATGTTAACCATCTAAAGGAGATCTATTATCATTCGAAGAGAAAATAATTGCTTAAAATAGTATTATTTACATTTAATATGCCTGTTTTACAACTGCTGCTTCTATTATTGAAATCAAACGAAATATTGTTAGATTTGTCTATACAGGCTGTAGCACAAACGCCTCAAAATGGCCGCCACCTCAAATTGACCGCGCTGTCCTTATAAAGTCACTGTAGGGATATATACAGCTATCGATACTATTTGGCCGACCCTGGTATGTTAGCTATCATAGATAATTTTTCAGGAAGGTAATAAACAGTGTCCGTTAAAAATACACATGTTGTGTGTCCTGATGTCACACGATAAACGGATTTTCGCTAGTTATGGGTATTTAAATTATTGTCTAAATTGAATGGATATTACACAGTTGTTCCCTGCCGGTGGGCATCTGTGCGGTTAAAATAATGTCAATAACCATTCAGAATTAGTCAAACATTCCGTACGGGTCCGATAAAGGATGTTTTATCAATTCCATTCAGCAATCAATCAGGGATTAAACGCAGCGCTCCGTAACATAGAATAATTGAAAACTACTTTCCTGCATGGAAATTGCGTGCAATCAATTTGCAAATTCCGGGAACAGCACAACAAACTAGCATAATAGCATAGCCCAAGAATTGCATTAATGATTAATGGGGTTTAGTAAATATGGTACGTTTACACTGCAACCCGGAACATGCGGTGGTGCTGGGAGTCAAGTGTCGCATTACTCACTACTAGTGATTAATTTTGCTAATCATACATTTTAAATGGGGGTTTGCGAGAATTTCAATAGATTTATTAATTCACGGTGCAACAAGACAATATTTTCACAATGGATTCCATGCTTAAGTTATAATGTGTCAATACGAGGGTGTATTGACAAGTACCTTGGATAAAATGATTAGTACTTTTACGATGACGATTACGATTTCAATAATTAAAACAATAATCATACGATTACGATTAATCGTTTTCTATTACCAAATGCTTGAAAATCCTGAGGCTTTTGCCAGATCTCGAAATATAAAGTAATACATAATATACACTAGTAAACGTTTTAATTTCTGACATTAAGGTGTTACATGTTACATATTCAGTTAATAATCATAGCTAACAGTGCGCAGGTTTTCATTTAGGAAACTGTAGGCAACATACGTTCGATGCCCCAAGCTAATTTATTTTCTCCCAGATTCAGATCGGTTTTCACGCATAAATAAAAAGGCTGGCGACTTACCAAAATTCTACAACGCCCCTTCGGTCTAAGTGTTGTACGTCAGAAACACGACATTGAGGGAGAGCTAGGCAATCGGTGGGCTCTCTCATGTGGCATGTGGTCACATGCATTCGTTCACGAACCCAAAGTCAGACCAATTCTAAAGCCAACCATTCAAGCAACAATAACCACACATTACAACATTTAGCAGTACGTGTTCGTTATCATAACACTTATAGCGTGTTTTGTTCTCCCCACCCCCGCTGTGTTTCCACATAGCATCTAGCAGAATGCCTCGATCAGGAATATTCTTCAGTGCACCTCCGATGATGTACCTGTTATAACCCTGTAACACTAATGCTTACCACAACTGGTACCTATTAGCCAAACGCTAACTAGATCAATCGGTTTAACCCATGTCAAAGTTGGAAGCATTCACGGTGGCCGCTTCCAACTGCCAAAGGCCCGGATCACAAAGCATTTGTGGGGAATGAGCATTCACGACTATTCAGGTGCGCAGCCTGAATGACTGATAATTGCTTATCAAGTAGAGGGTTATTGATAATCTTGCCGGATAATCTCTAGCTTCAAGCAGACAGTGCTACAGTGCACTAAAGCAGTTTCAACTGGGCTCCAATCCAGCAATAAACAAATGTATAACGACCCAACACCAAAGCTGTCTACAAGCAGCAGCAATACCAATGAATAAATAGTGTTCAACTCGGCTGCACGATAAAACGTATTACAACCTCTATTGCAAAGCCACTCAAGCCATAATATCTACTACAGACCTTATTATTTCACTCCTTTCTCATAATCCAGATAATTACCACAAGCAACACTGCCAAAGCACATAAGCTCCCTAGCATTGTAAAAATGCCACCCCCGGTCGTGTTTTACAACATTCCCATATGGACGTTTTCGGCTAACTGACCCCCAGGCACATTGAGATTTAAAACTACCCCCGACCTCTAAATTAGCTTTGAAATCGTTTCAATTCTGTGCTATTTTAGAAAGTATCATATTTCAGTAGCTGGTTTAGACTAAAGCCCAGAATTATACGAATACAAATAAAATATTTTCAAATAACTCAAAGAACACAAATAAATACTACAACAAAACAAAGTGTCTTTAAATTATTAGGAGCCATTTAGTGATTTGAATCAGTCCAGCTGTAAAAATTGTCTCTCTGATGAAACACTGAAAGGTTTGTATGACAAATATTTTAATGCTAACTTCTTTAGGCGTGGGTGTTGTCCTTCCAACATAGAATAGAGTCTACTGAATAACTTAAGTTGGGAGATTTCAAACGTGCATCAGCTTCCTCTTTAGAAGTATTTTCAAAGAGAAAAGTATTTGTTTAATAATTGATTTTATTTGTTTATAGGTATTTAAAATTCGTTATTATTATTAATAATTAATTATTATCAGACGGTAAATTAACACTTTAAAATTAGGTACCACTCACTTAAATGTGCACGATAACGCAATATTCAAATTAGTAGTAGTATTACGTAGACCTACACGATGTCCAACATTTACGTTTGGTGAAAAAATGTACTATACTGATTGATACAGATGACGGATTGGCACATATCACACAACTCAGGTATTAACCGAGTTTCTCCAAACGCGTATACAATAATCGTAATGTTAATCGGAAATTGTCCAATAATCGGCGATTAACGATTACTACACTAGTAACAAATAAGCATTCTTTATCTCGACAACTGTCTTTCTTATCGTAGGTGTACAAAAATGCCCCAGTTGTCCTCTTTTTACAGTTGGCCGAGTATTTATCAATGCAGCCTCGTATGGAAATAATCTTGGGGGCCGTCTGTTTTTGTATCCCCTTGGTTATACTGAAATAGGCTTCAACAAATAACCAACAGGCAGCAATAAATAACATAAAATAAATATTTTCGCAATTAACGTGGTTATTATTGTGTTGAAAACGTAAACATTATTTCCAATCAACGAGTAAACAGAAGTGAGTGGGCACTAAAATTATTTGTTTGATTAAGCCTTAGCAGCTTAGTTAATCTAAATATTTTGTAAGATGTTTCCGCGTTTCCACAGAACTTTAAAAAACTGTCGAAATAGTGATTGTTTAGTGTACAAAACAAGAAAAACCATATCTGTTCCACAATCAGATCCAATTATACAGTTGGCATATCGGTTATAATTTTTTGTTATGTTTCTGTTAATCGGCTTAATAAAAGTTGTTCGGCATATGCGTGACAACGTTTGCCCTGCTTCTCAATTAAATTCAATTATCAATGTTTATTTCAGTTAAATGTACAAGAAATAAATATTAAATAAACTAACTTAGTGCCTCTTCTTCCAGGTACATAAATTTAGAATTTAAAAAATTATGTAATGGTAATACTAATCAGCTAAGGATATTGTATGCCTAAAAGTTACATAAATAAAATAAATAAATATCATTTAATTAAAAGGTTATTGAAAGTTGAGTGGAACATCGGCGAGGATGTCCTGGAATGCTGAAGAATACTCATGTGTATTCTGGAAAGGATGTCTGGAAAATAGTATATTATGTTATTAGTAGCAAAAGTTATATTTTATGTGACGGGGCTAGACGGGTTATCTGCCGAGCTTGCGAGGCAGAAAAGTACAGCCGAGCCACATAAAGATACTTTTGCTCCGAATAACATATAGTATTTTTTCTTCAAACGTTTTTATAACAAATTATTTACAACTTTGTGAACAAAATTCGAAGAAAATTACTTGATCTCGTCATCGGCAGATAATATTATCTGCCGCTGACGAGCGGCAGATAAAGTTGTCAGCGGCAGATAATAACTTTATCTGCCGCTCGTCAGCGGCAGATAAAGTCGTCAGCGGCAGATAATAACTTTATCTGCCGCTTGGCAATAAAGTGACAGTTTAGCATCATCAATCCAGCAGTATAATGCCATATTTTACTGCCGTTTGAATAAAAACACTTTTTCGGGTTGGGGTATCTGTTGCGTGGGTGCTGACGATATGGTGTTGGTTATAGTAGATCAGTCGTTGCATAAATCAGCCTTGGAAGTCCGGTCCGGTCAGTGGGAGGGATGCCAAACCTCGGCAAAGGGATTAAACGAATTCAGGTGCAGTATTTCTCTGGCGATGGCCCTTTCTTTTGTCATAGCTTCTTGATACTGGAGAGAGGTTGAATGCTGAAATAATTATTTAGAACATTAGGACGGTAACTAAGCATTTATGGTCGAGCTAGTATATCACAGTCGAGCCTATCAGGGTGAGACCCGTGAGCTAGCAAGGCCATAAACGCGAATATCGGCCGTGTGTTTTTTGTATACTGAACAAAAAGAAGTATTTTGATAATAAACTATTACCACAAATTATTTGTTTTGAAAATGCTCCTGTTGTACAATACAATTTAGTACTGCCAAACATATAATAAGAATCACAAGCGTCTTTAAGTGCCTACCCGACTCGTAGATAAGCTGGTATAGACCAGTATAACAAAAATATAAAGCGGTAGGCAACGATGGGACAAATAAAATTCTTCTAGGTGTGCATGAAGGTGAGGGTGTAACAGTTTTTAATGCTGCCTCGGAGCACGTAAAGATGCATCTTTAAAGTTTGGGGTTACGGATTTTAACGAGACGTTCCGTAAGTCTTTATATTTTTAAGAATTACTTTGCCGCTTTTATTGATAGCTAGCTCAATTTGCGATGAATTGCCTCTTACAGGAGTTATTACAGTTCGCGGTTAAGGAAAATCAACGTTAAAATGGCCCGGATGTTCACCGGACCTGCGCTCGTAATAAACTGGCAACATCTACTCCAAACTTATACTGAAAATCCAATTTGCGTACACTCAATGTAAAGTGCATTCAGAAACGATGGAACGTTTCTGAATGATCATGGTTGTACAACGTATGAATAATATGTTGGTAGCACTGTAAGTCTATTGCAAATGCTAGGTTAGCAGGTTAGGTTTTGCGTGAGTCTGTGTCAAAACTGACGCAAAACCTAACCTGCTAACCCCGAATTTGACATAGACTTACAGTGCCACCAACATATTATTCATACGTTGTATAATTATGACCATTCAAAAACGTTCTATCATTTCTGAAGGCACTGTATAATGTTATGTATATGATAAAAACCTAGGATTTAATATTAAAGCGCATTCGTATGATAAGCCAGACCTGAATTTACAAACATTAATGACATCACACGCAGCTCTTTAATATAAATAATTAAATTCAGGGTTCTATATCTCAAGGTCCTTTAAGTAGGTATTAACTTAACGCGGACTCGCCAATGCATGTCAGGCAAAATATCAAGATTCACCCTGTACCTACTAATCACACAAAAAGGAAAATTTTTACTTTATTCTACAATTGAACTTTTCGTGTTGACGCAGTCACAACGTACTTTATTTGAAGGGGGTGTCACAAAAAACAGCCAACCTGCTTCAAACAGCTAAGGTAGTAAATCGGTAGCCAACAGAACGCAGATTGACTGATCTTTTGAGCTTACCACGCTTACCGCGTGCCTCGAACTAGCTCGATTCGCGCTTTTTAGGTCGTGGATTTTGATCAGCTGTGCACCCTGCAAGTAGCTTCAAAACAAAATATGGGAGCCAGAAATCAAAGTGATTCCGAAAAGAATAACCCAACAACATTTAACTAGGGTTCCTAAAATATAAAAATTTGTAGATGATCGAAATAGTGAAGGTAACTGGATTGTATAATAGTTTAAATTACAATATAATGTAGTAAAATTTTATGAAAGGTTTCCACACGCATAACTCGAAGAAACCCCTTTGTAGGTTTTTAATCAATTAAACTGGTCGATTAAATCAAGAGATGTGCACATCGCTGTCAGTTACAAAAACCTTAATTTCACGTCACCGATAGTACAAAGCGTGAATGCGCTTTTTACAATAAAGTCGAAATTACAAATTCTGTAGTAATAAGTAAGAAGTTATTGAAATCCTAATATTAAACGAGATATCGTGAATAGATAAATAGTACGTGACCCGACATATACTGGAATCGTAATTCAATTAGAGCTACCACACTAACATCATGTTATCAGCAAGATGTTGGAAGATAAAGCCGGCCGTGAGTTGCCATACATGGAATTTCCCAAAATCGGTAGGATATTTGCACGTAGTGTTATGAATTATTTAGCTGCTGGCTTCTGGGCGTAGAGGAAGGTTTGAATTCATCGCCCGCCGCCGAAGGAAGCAAAATGTGGTAATATATTCGTTCGGGAAATTATTATTGGGGCAAAAACTGCCTGTCACCAATAACTGCAATAAAAGAGCTAAAAGCGGCCAATTAATATGGGAATAACTAAATTAGAAGGTCCATCATTGCTGATTTATTATCAGATCTCGAAACAAAGTGCTCGTAATGTTAATTAAGCACAAGTTGGGTCTCTGAGAAATTAGCGTGCGGTTAAGTCGAGTCGCCGAAGAAGAATGAGACTAACGCCGCAAGAGGAGATAACACCAACGCTGCGCTCTAAAGATAACGAGCGGGAATGTTGACTATTCTGACAGGTACAAAATGAGCGGAAGCGGGAAATTGAACAATAAAAATATACAGGTTAGGCCTGAAATAGTTTGGTCAATTGGGGAAACAATTAAGCGGAGCAACAAATGGGTTCACGGCAATATGGCCGCCTGTGATAATCTAAAAAATCAATGTCAACGAATGCCTTGTCTGCAGAAGTCTGGTGCAGGATAACTGGATTGAAGTCGCTTAAAGGATGTATCAGCTTCAATTAAGACCTTGGAGTAGCGTTCCCTTTACATATACCTTTTAGTTCGTTATCAAATCACCTCATATCGTAAAGTTGCCTTTGCCAGCCAGAGTTTATCAAGCTTTATTTGTGTGCCCACTTGCAGTAACAGATGCGTCGAACCCTGACGTCTTAGAATTATTATTGTCACCTGCTGTTTACGAAGGAATCAAACACCCAGCAACTTCAATGGACAATTATTTTTCTTATTATTGAGTAACTGCCATTTGTCAGATATTTAATTAAACCAAAAAAATCAAATGGTAAACGTTATATTTTTTATTTAATGGAGCAAAAAATTATACAACATATTTTAGTTAAAGCAAAATGCAACTGTTCAGCTTCAGATAATTATTTACTTACAACATTTATAACTCATGGGTCGAAAAACAAATGGCCTGATTGATGTTAATCAGAGCAAAAGAAACGCAAAATTGAAAAATCACTAAAACCAGTATTAACTAATTGTATGGTATGTAGTGGACTGTAGTATCGTTGTTGAATTTAGACACTTCTTGATTTTAATTATATTGTACAACTAGACAAAAATGGCGAAACTAGTTTCCATCTTTATACAACAAGTTTTAGAATAGCAGAGCGCGTTCTTTCCGGACGCAATCAATTCACAACCCTTGTTACCTCCCACTTCTGCTACGTAATCAAAGTGAATAGGCAAGTGCTGCGCCTTATGGGAAGTTAGCCGCAACATGTCGCCCTCTTTGAACTGTGTTCATGGACTATTAGTGAGTCCATTATAATTATCCATTGTCACACGGTATCACACACACTCGCGTAGCTGTTTTCTTGATGACACCTGTCGGTGTGTTGATGCTGACAACTCTGTTAACGCCATCTTCCACGGGATGAAGCTGCTTTAGTGTTCCTAGTCGCCACTTGAGGAACGGTGCATTATATTCCTTTGCCAAAACTAGCATGCCTTCAGCAATGATATTTTCTGGCTGCTGCTTCCATTTAGGCCGGAATTGTAACTCGCTGATGTATTTCTTGTGCAACTTGTTCTAAAAGCGAGCTGCAATTTGTTGCATTTTGTGATACATGCTTAAAGTGGATTCCTTAAGCTCGAGAATGTTGGGTTCGGAAATGGCGGTAAGCAATCGTCCAAATAAAAACTGGGCTGGGGTTAAGGGATTGTAATCATCGGGTTGGTTCAATAATGGAGAAATTGGTCGGGAATTATGAATTGATTCTATTTGGTATGAAATAGTGCTATGATTTTCATAGATTACATTTGAATTGCCAACTACTCTGCGTAGATGAAATTTTACTTTCTTTATTCCTGCCTCCCATAAACCGCCAAAATTTGGAGAATGCGGTGGAATAAAGTTCCATTAAATTTTTTTATTGCGTTAAAGAATCGGATATAGCATTCTGTTCTTCTTTGAGGAATGAATAAAGCTCCTTTAATTGAGAACCTGCTTCTACAAACGTCGTGCCATTGTCAGAATATAGATGGGTTGGCATACCCCTCCTAGAAATGAAACGCTTTAAGGTTGCCAACAATGCCTTGGTTGTAAGGTCATTGACAAGTTCCAAGTGAGGGTATTCCGCGGGGAAATTTTGGTGTTTAAGCTCCAGGAATTAGCAGGGAATTAGAGGAATTAGTTGGAGAATTCGGAGAATTAGGTGAGAAATTACGGGAATTATATGAGGAATTAGAGGAATTAGTTAAGGAATTAGGGGAATTAGTCAAGGAATTAAGGTAATTATTTGAGGAATTAGAGCAACTATCAGGAATTACAACGCAGTGCGCGCAACTCTAGACATAACGTATTTACCAAATAATGTGAATGACTTCTGCGCTACAGTACCACATGCGTTCTTTAGGGTGAGTAAGTGCATTGTTCAATTGGTTCAGTGATTTGCACCTGCACTAATCTAGTCTTCCCAGTGACAACAAGTGACTACAGATTTATAAAATCAAATCAAGGTAAGTTAATGTAGTGATGTCTTCTCGAATTTATTCCCATTCCAGGAATTAAATAATTATAACCTCAAAATAAGATGCGACCGCAGATTAGGAACTATTAGCGCAGTCAAGCTTTGTTTTACTATAATAATAAGTTTTAAAATTTGATGCACTATTCTTTTGGGTGTACTAATACGTAATACTTCTTCATCCTAAC
This sequence comes from Agriotes lineatus, assembly GCA_940337035.1. Taxonomy (NCBI): domain Eukaryota; kingdom Metazoa; phylum Arthropoda; class Insecta; order Coleoptera; family Elateridae; genus Agriotes; species Agriotes lineatus. Next base: position 22,085 of record CALNHX010010580.1, read on the forward strand.
TCTTATTATTTTCAATATACCGGGTAATTTACAACACATTTACACTTCAAAAATGTTGATTTCTGTATGCACTTAAAAATCAATATATGGTTCCTTATACAGGGTGTGTTAAAAAAAGAGTAACAAACTTTAAACGGTGACAGCACTAATTAAAATAAGACACAAAGCTTCTGTGAGCATAAGTCCTAAAATTCTTTTTAAGGAAGCTACAGCCCCGAGGCAACTAATAAAAAAACACGGATTGTATTTAGTTAAAATAATACAGATAAAGCAAATTTGGAGTAATGTGGCATATTTATGCGATATTATATGCTGAATTAAATGGCTTGTTATAAGGGGTAGTTGATGCAAGAGATCGTGGACGTTTTTATCATAACATTTTACGGTCAACATTTTAGTCGATTCTAGTTAGATATTCGAAAATGCTGGACTTTTCTACATAAAAAAGGTTTTCTTGATTGGAATCGCTGAGAGCAGTTGTTTACGAGAAAAGCCAGCCTAGAGATTGAAATTCGCAACTTTAAAAGTCTCAATGTTTTTCCTTCACCGTTCTGGAAGCTCCCTCATTTCCCGACCTATGCTAACCGAACCTTTTGGCTTATTTTTATGAGAATTATCAACTATAAAGCTGTTACCCATTTTTTAAACACTCCGTATTTAGTTTTTTGAGGGCTATAAAATTTCGTATAAAACACTTCCAGGGTCTTCGGAAACAATGCTTTACTTTATTTTTTCAAGTGGGAGCTCCTTATTTTTGTTTACAATACAATTCTACGCATAAAAAGGTATTTGAAACTTATTTACAACATTTTCTATTTATATTATTATTGCTATGCTTTAAAATGTATACATTGAGCTCATTTATTTATTTAACATAATTTTTACTAAACTATTTATTTGGTCATGAATAAATTCTACATGGAAGAAAAACAATATATCGGAATTGTTACTGTAGTAGACTTAAATTTACGTCGATTCATTGATACAGCTATCTGTTCCGATCGAGATTCCAGGAAGAAAAATTTGGATTCTTAAATAGCTATTCTCAGTTTTTAAACCCCACTGCAACATCTACTGGTAATTATGCCGCTTTACAATGATCATTCCAATTTATTTTTGGTCGCATCCTCGATTTACATTGCGAAAGATCTCAGTCCGAAGCTGTCATGGGCAACTACGATTTGCAATAAGATGGCATTCTTAGAACTAGAAGAAACCTACTATTACTAGCACCAGCACCCATATTATATTAATTTATTCCTCATTGCAGATGAGTGGCAGCGGCGAAGCGGGGAGAAGTGATATCTTAGCGGATGTGAAAAGGATATGAACATTAAAATACCGGACACGAAAGCTTTATTAGCTACTATCTCTAAAACAACTATATCGAAAATAGAGAATTTTGCCCGATCCGACTTATCCAGCTTATCGATGAAAGGGAAAGAGAAAAATACTACGGAATTTATTACAATAATTCGAAAATCTTCAAAGAGCTACCAGCGCACCATCAAATTTTATTTTGGATGGTCGAACACATTAAAGGGAAAAGGAAAACAAGAAAACGATCTATGACACAAGCTTGCAGAACGGAAACAACACCATTTTCTTCTGCAATCCAAGAAAGCTCCTTCCAGAACAAGCCTTCAACTACATCTGAGGCGTCATTTTTATCGATAAGTGAGAAATCTCTTAAAGAATCTGAAAATCCTGACAACCACTCTGGCATTCAAAGAGCTGCGGTGAACCTGACCAAAGAAAATGTTTTAAGTTTTCGAAATCTGAAGTTATGGGCAAAATCCAAAGCAAGTAGTACTATATGGAAGACGCTTCAGCATAAATTTGATGATATCAAAATTGTAACCACCGTGGACCAATATAAAAATATATTCAGCAAAGTAACGTGATTTTATAAGGCTACATACAAATTGCCCAAAATAGTAAAGCCTGGAAAAAACAAAAGAAGTTGGATATATTCGAATGTCCAGACACATTGATCAAAGAAACATGTTAAAGTAATATCCGATGTACCATCAGAAATTTTAAAAATGCCTCAACAACCTCCTATTACTTCCTATTTTTTTTCCAAAAATCCTATAATTCACAGCCATAGCGAAATATCAAAAGTTCAGATCCTTAGTGATATCAGTTTAACTCCCACCCAAAATCCTATCCATAGTGTTTCTGATTTATCCTTTGCCATTCCTTTGGGCTCGAGTTCAGACCCCGCTTAAGACATTCACTTCACCATTCCTGTAAAAATGCCGTTCGAAATTCCTTTATTAATGCATTTTGAAGTACCTCATAATGATCCTACCTCCCTCCCTGCAGAGGTCATTCGCGATAATATTTCAGTTGATACACCCTGAACATCATCTGATCGAAAAGCTGAGAACAAGGTCAAGAGCGAAGATAAATCTAAGTGGAGTAGGAAGAAATACCTAGGATCTGAGAGAGAAAGACGAGCTCGAGGAAACTTGTCACACGAACAAACTTTAATGACGAATTACCTTTCCATTGCTGAAGAAGTAAGCGAAATAACTAGTATGAATAATGAATTGGCCGGTAAACTTTTGAAAAATATAAGTGAAATCGCAGACATTCAAAAGGATGAGGTATACGTGATTAATGTGAACGCAGTGCAACAATTTCTCAAAACATTACAAGATTGAGCACTTCGGAATTCAAAATGTCCAAACAAAGGAAGTAGATTGCATGATGCCACAAAAAAATTTGCACTATACCTATTCTACATTGGAGGCAGGTTACTTCGTGAAACACTCTATGCAAACTTAAAAAGTTGTTGGCCCTCAATTTCTACGGTGAATAGATTCTTGTACAAAGAACATGGGGTACTGCGAGGTGTACTGCATGAAGGTGAATTTCATTTTAAGGGTTTGTTTGAAATATTTAACGGACAGAGAACTGACCAAAACAATTTGGGTTTCTAAGGATGCCACTCGTGTCACAGACAAAATTGAGTATTACTCTAGATCTAACAAAGTGATAGGATTCGTTCTACCGTTGGAAGAAGGCGCACCTCAACAGGACACATTTATTGCCACCTCAGCAGACGCAATCAAGAGATATTTCGAAACTGGAATTAAAGCAGCGTATGCGTATTTCATAATGGCCCAGCCGCTGTGTGTCAGTGGACCTGCATACTGTCTGTCCTTATTCGGTACTGAAAATTCAATTACTGCTGAGCAGGTCACTTTGAGATGGAATTGGATAAGATATGAAGCAAAAAACTTTGGAATCACAATTGCGGGATTTTCCTCAGATGGCGATACTCGCCTTTTAAGAGCTATGGGATCGAAAACTGATTTAATAGCTCGATTGCCACTAGAACCGAAAGAGAAGAATAAAACAAACCAAAAGGTCACAGAGTTACCCCACTTCATTCCAGTTCCAGATTGGGAGTGTAGTATTGACAAAAATCAAGAATGCTACACACATTTTAACAAAAATGCGCATCCGTATCTTGAAACCACGAATTATTCTACCAGTTGGAAATTATACAGCCACCGTCAATCACCTTGAGGAGTTAATCGTAAAAATTCTAAAAGATAGACATCTCCTTACATCTTCTGATCTTAAGGGCGAAGATAAGATAAACTTCTCATCTGCGGAAAAAACATGTAGTGTGAAAGTAATGGAACAACTGAAGGTGATTCCACAGAGAGAGGGCACTGTGGCTTACCTTAAACTTATGCACTATATTGAGTCGTCTTTATTGGATCCCAGTACAGAATTGAGTACCAGATTATATCACATCTGGTATGTTGTATTTTTTACTAGAATATGGAGAGCCAGCATTAAAGGTAGTAAGAAATACCAAACAAGGTACAACTTCTTGTCCAGCAATTGCTACCTTTGCATTGAGATGAACGCACATGTCTTGATTAAACTTATATTAAATCTCAAAAGTGGTGAACTAAAACGAAATATGTTTAGCCCTGTGATTTTTGGTAGTCAAACATGTGAGTCTCTATTTAGGGCTGCCAGATCAATGACCTCCACGTATTCCACAGTAATAAATTTTAGTATAAAGGACATGCTGAACAGAATTGATAGAATAAAAACAATAAATGATACCATCAACGACCTCAGGGAGACGTTTACGTTTCCAAGGGAAGACGAAAGGCTGAAAAGTAAACTGAAGAAACAAAATGTACCAACGGAAGAAGAAATACTTAATTTGGATATAAAAGCCGAAGACGAAAAAGCTCTTCAGAATGCTTTAACTGATATGAAACAACTTGATAACAATGCAAATGAAAATGATTGGAAATATGCATGTTCCTTTCGTGAAATGTCATCAAAATTCTGGACATAGAAAGGGCAACCAAGCTGCGAATGAGAATGAAGTCGAAGATGAAGAAAGCGAAATTGACAGAGATTTAATAAAAACAAATCCAAATTATGAAGACGATATGGTTTTGGAATTAATTTTTGATGAGAGCAGTTCACATGAAACTTTTTCTGAAACTGAAAGATTTCTCCCAAAAAGTGAGTAGTCAACAACTATCCGAAAAATCACCATATGTGAAACTCATAGTTAATAATAAATCGTCAATAATTAAAAAATCCTCATACTGCTGGCTTTTGCATCAGTCGAACGGAAGAGTTGGTACCGATCGATTGAAGCGATTTATCGGCTCTACTGGAAAAAAGACCCAGAAGAAAGCACAGAAAAGACAGCCGACCTCAACTTCTAAAATCACTAACAAGAAGCGACAGAAAAATAATCAAACAAGTGACAGTGACTCGACTTCAAACTTTGACTCAGAAGAAGATAGAATGATGGCATTCGACGATTCCGATTCAATTGATGGTTTGGAAGAATTTTTGCAGCTCGAATCTGAAGAAGTCTCAGGCGAAACATGACTCGAAATTAAATTAGATAACTATTACGCAGTTTTCTATGACCCGTCATGGATCATTGGTCGAACAATTGAAGATGGTGGAGACCAGCACTACAAAATAAAGTTTTTAAAAGCCCAGCTCAACACTTTTATTTAGCCTCGAAAAGAAGACGTTGATAATATTCATAAAGATATCATCTTCTACGTTCGTATTAATCTGATTGGTAGCGGGCCATTTGAATTAAAACGGTTGGACCTCCTCAATATTAACCATAGATATAAGGTCTTTAAGGATCAGTAAAATGTTAATGTTTTTGTTAAGTAAAGGATATATTATATTTATTTTATTTGTTTTTATATAAACGTGAACTACCTCCTTATGTTGTATTTTATATGAATAAAATGTTTATTTTTCATGGAGGGTTATTACAAAATTCTACAACTTCTACTTATTTTCAAGATTTTATGATAACGACCGCATAATTTAACGTAGAAAAGGTATTTTGGGAATTGCGATCAGGATTTCGAAAAAAAATGGTCGAAATCTATGTGGTCGAGGTTTTAACAATTTTCTTTCGTCATTCGAGGATTATTTGCATAGACAAACAAAACATTATTAACGAAAAATATGGGGTTATATACACAATGACTAATTATACAATTGAACAAAAAAAAACATCCTTGCGATTATATGCCTGGTGTTTATCATTATTATTAATGATGCCATATTTAGCCCGTATATATAGACTTAACAGTGTTTGGTTAGTTTATCTTCAGAATCCCGAGGATGACAAAACAAAATTGTCTAAACTTCGACCACATTGAATTGGGTTTTTTTTGAAATCCTGTCCGCAGTTTCTAATATTTATTTTCTAGGATTAATTATCTTGCTTATATATTTTTAACCTAATTGAAGATTGTCACTTTGGTGTTATTATTTTAGAATAGGTAGTATTATGGGTGCTACCTAGCTATTTGTGGAGAATTAGAGAAATAACTAAAGAATTAGTAGGAAATTAGAACATTACTAGGGAATTAGGAAAATTAGTAAGGAATTAGGGAAATTAGTAAAGAATTAGAGGAATTACTAGAGAATTACTACGGAATTACAGGAATTACTATCATGGGAATTAGTGTACATAATATTTTTCCGTGGAATACTCCTCGGTTCCAAGTGTATCGGCTTGGTAGTCATGAAATAAATAAACAAATATACGATTTTATTAATTTATAATCACGTAATTTTCTGTTTTTTATAAAAATTGATCCACTGTAATCTATTCCTGTGTGACAAAAGGGTAAGGTCTGATTTACCCGAGAAAACGTAAATTGCCCATTTTATATTTTTCACTTGTTGGTTTCGCGAGAAAACATACAAGACAATCATGATTTGCCTTTCTTATTTGAGTTCTCCCAGATATTGGCCAAATACGTTCACAATAGATGCGAGTAATTGCTGTGGCCCTGCATGAAATAATCTAATGTGTTCGTATTTTATAATCAATATTGTTAATGTGTGGCGTGCAGGAAGAATGGTTGGATGTTACCTCTAAAAACTAATCACAGATTTTTCTATTCTCTTCCATACTCTTATTACTTCCTTTTCGTCTAGAAATGGATCTAATGATGAAATGTTACTGGTTTTTGAAATGGCAAATTTATTTTGTAGTCGTGTGACTTCTGTAGGAAATGATTAAAATTGTGCTAGTTTACTTAAAATTTCAAATGCATTGTGAAATTCGCGTGTCGTTATGCTTTCCGTACTGCGATCGATTATGGATTTGAATTTACAGTTATTAATAAATCGGAAACAATAGGCAATAACTCGCTGAACTTTTGTTAAGCTAGAATATTTAGAAAATACGTTTGTAATAGAGCAATTGACTGATATGTTGAAAATGAGACGTTCTTTAGGTAAATTGCCAGAATTGTCACAAGGAATATCAAAATTTCCCAAATTTTGTCTTTCCTACTGAACCATGATGGTCCATGCCACCAAAGTTGTAAGTTCAACAAAAATGTCGTTGTTGTGCCACGAGAAATGAAATCGGCTGGATTGTCGGTTGTTTTTACATGAGGTTAAAAGATTCCCGTTCGCGTATTGTAAGCGAATCTAATTTATTCACAACAACGTAAATAAGTAAGGCACCCCACGTGTCGGTTGACTGACCTACAGAGTTTACAGCTCGTAAATATTTTGTAATGTCATACAAATTTCGCAGTTCTTTGCAAGATTCCTTTAGTACTTTGAAGCCAAAGTTGAGTACAGTAGTAACAGCAGCATGTTACTTTCCACGACATTAAAAAGCTAACAAAGGACGGTGCCGTATTTTCTTAGTAGGTACAGCTGATTGCAAATAAAACTGGGACAAGTCTTGAGACTACTTTTTGCGTTTTTAATAACCTGTGAAACTGGCTCTAACTTATATTTCTGTAGTTAAATACATAAAATATTATTAAAAATAAAAGCATAAGAAAAAGCAGCATAATTACGAGTATTTAATATTTTTTTTAGTACGCATGTATTGTAAATGACGATTAAAATACGCTGGAGCGTGCGTAGATCGATAATTATAGAACGGCATGCTTTTGCTTTATAGGTTGGTTACTAGGAAACAGTAATATTAATCTGACATTAATAAACTTCACAATTTTATTCAAATTTTGCAACTTTTTGAACAATATTAATTATTAAAATGGAAATGAAAGGTACAATTCCAATTATTGGACACTTTAAATCCATCTGTAGACTTCGTGGAATGACTTGTCGTTGCATGAAAGATTGCTGGAAGGTTCTGAGTCTCATCCGGCGTAACACTTTCAGCAATACGTTTAGAAACTGCAACTTTATTTACACTGGAGTCTTCAATATACGCTGACGCAACACTGGAAGACTTCCACCCAACTTGACGTTTTAATTCGTCAATACTCATGCCACTGTTGGCCATAATCGTGGCCGATGTACGCCTAAATGCGTGGCCGGTATATTTTTGAGGTTCAGAAAGATTCAAGTAGCGAGCTATACGAGAAGGAATTGCACCAATAGTATTAATGCCAACTACTTGTCTCCCGCACTTGCCATCTGCATACTTTAAAAATACTCTATCCGTTGCTACATTTTCAGGACGCAACGACAAATATTTGTTAAACATTTTTGCATATGGTATTTCAGGACAACAACAACGGCAAATTTCCTCCCCTTTTCAGTTTTGGATGGTCGTATATTAATCAAGAAAACGGCACCCTCTTTTTTGATGTCAGTCAAACGCAAATCGCACATTTCACACCTTCTACAGGATTCAAAAACACCACAAATAGTAATAGCCTGGAAAATAAACTTATTACTTACATAAATTTATCAAATTTGTCAATGTACCTTCACAAACAAAAAAGTATTGTCAGGGGCCTCTATAAAGAATTTTCGTAGTTCTTCTTCCGTAAATGCGTATGATTTTTTGGCTTCGTAACATTTGTTGGTTGCTTTCATGAAAGCGTGAAGTTTATGATAACTCGCCAAATCTACACCCTCTTTCAGCCTTAACATTGTCTGAAGTTTTGAGTGAATACACCACAGAGAGGAAGATTTGTATACACTCGACTGGCATAAAACAGAAAAGCAAACAATTAATTATTATACGCTCATATTATAATAGTACTAAATTTTACCATTTTCATCATGTATGCTAGCATCAGTGGTTCAGTTACAGTCGTAGAGTCTTTTTCACTCATCCAGGTTTTCAACTTTTCGTACTCCTTAATGTACGTATCTCTTGATTTAGCAGGAATTAGTTTTTGTTCAGCCTGTTCTGTTAATACCTCTATTTCGGTAGGAACTTGGTCAGAATTCATTTTTTGCAAACACAAAAAACCAAAACTGACAGTAAACAAACATTTATAAAAAAATCTCCATGCTAACGACAAAAATTTTTATGTGACTACCTGATAAAAAAATCAAGGCATAAAATCGAAATGGTAAAATCATTCTGAGAAAGGATATTTTTATGCGTACTAAAAAATAGTGTATAAAACTCGTGTATAAGCGCCTTTAAAGCACTTACAACATTAAAGAAAACTCGTTTCACTCGTTTTCTTCAAACTTGTTGTGCGTGCTGGAAAGGCTTGCTTATACACTCGTATTATAATATACTAATTGTACATCATAATTACATATTACATATTAGCTGTCCCAGTTTTATTTGCAATCAGCTGTACATCTGAGATTAGTAGAACTGTTTACATGTTTCTAATTTTGTAGATTACTTTTACATTATAATACTATTTCAAATATAATTACTTTAACAAGAGCTCCCCAATGTAAAAACCCCAACCTCCTTTTTTACAATCAATAATAATCTGATATTAAACAACCGGAAATTTTGCTTTAGATTAATCCTACAATTTGTTTGCTACATGTAAATATTTAAAGTTAATAATATTTTCAGCCAAAGAGGCCAAAATTACGTTTCGAAGAAATTAAATTAAAAATCCTCTGCAGACAAAGTTGTTGATTACTTTATAAGGATTAATCGGTGTCAGTGACTCCTTAGCAGGTTCGATAGCAATTACTGCAATCGCCTTATAAAAGAGCAGTCGAGATGCTTTAAACGCTACTAATTAAATCGCCCTTTAGATCTCTTGTCAGTTGGTTTTTACGAAGGGGTGGAGCTTATAATGGGAACATTTTACAGTCTTTCTTCGTTATCGCATGCACAGAGGTTACTTGAATTGCAAAACCCTCAACAACTTATACGTGATTGTACAATATTTCCTTGTGCCTCTAAAATTAATAAATGTCAAGAATCTTAGCTTATCATTTTGTGGAGCTTACATTTGGGAATGTAAAAAAAGAATATAAAACAACTCCATTGCATACATTTTAATAAGTTTGAATTTCAATAATTTGAAATCGTCGGCATATTAATGATTAAAGTGGGCTTCTAAGTTGAAGTGCAACAAACTGTCTTATTTTTTAAAGGTTGATTTTTTCTTAAAGAACCCAATGAGACAAATCACCATAATCATTTCATTTATTAATAAGTTTATCTTATTTATACTGAACACTTTTATAAAGCTGTAAAATGAGTTTTTTTTTCAAATGAACTTAGATTATTCTATTATTTTTATTTAGCTAAATGAATGCATATTTAAATACTTTGGCAATCTTCTTTATCAGCTAACGATTCCTTTACCTGTTCTTCTTGCCCGAAGGCGTTATTGAATGGAATGGAACTGCCTAGAGTGGGGTTATTATGTAAAGGGTTTATGGGTTTTCATAAAATGACAACACTCAAATGAGATTACATAACATCAAGTAAACCCAACTTGAAATAAGAATCTTTGATTTCATGATTTGAGTTTATTCACCTCTTCTATGTTTGGAATTTTCCAACTTGTGCAAGTTCTTAAACCTTTACTGTATATTTGAGATGCTCTATTCATGCAGACACAACCGTACTAAGTTGAACAGCATTGCAAAAATGGCTTGCAGCGCAACTACACCTTTTTAATTGTGCTTAGAAACCAAAACATGATTTTTGAATTTTTATAATTAATTGTGCGTATATTTCGTAACCAACTGTTGCAGATAGAATTACTTTAAAAATGCGTGACAAGCAGTCAGTACTTCTTGACTGACCTAGTTTGAACCTTTGTAATTTACGTCATATTTTTTGTTCACGAACCTCTGCCGAACATGTCCAAGTGTTTATTACCTTCCTTATGTGAGACTGCATAAGGCGTTCTGGCGTTCCGCAACCAACGGAATCAAGTCTTTACTACCTTTTTCATATGAAACTGCATAAGACCGTTGGTTTGCATCTTTTACATTCTTGCGCCCCTAAGAATTATCATGTAACTGTCTAAATTAAAAACATACCGTTCACTACAAGCTCCACCCTGAACAAATTGTAACTCAGAAAGTGTAACTTATAATTTAGATTAATAAATTGTAATTCAGAAAGTGAATTACTATGTAGATGCATAAATACACAGAAAACGTGTGTAATGTTTGCAATAAATTTCATATGTGTTGTTAAAAAATCGTCGAACTTTAAAATCGTTCATCATAGAGTTCAAGTTATTATTATAATATGCTCTTACAAAAATCGTTTTTCCTTCCTTTTCCTTCATTTCCACGACACGACTTACTCGTAATAGTTCACCACTCGATTCAAGTAGAAGGCTTTCAGCATCAGCATATAACAATGATAAATTATATGATCGAAAATTATAAAGTGATTCGATTGCAGTCAAAATATGCCAAACAAAAGGTAAAATCGACCTGTCCAGGATATTTTCACAAATAAACAGCGCAATAAATATTATAATTTTTGCATTTTTTATACATATCCTGTATGCATCTACATAGTAATTCTACATAAAGGTCATCGCTTTGTTTCTGAATTACAACTGATAATTTCTGAATATCAACTACCGATTTCTGAATTACAATTTACTAATCTGAATTAATTTAACGTTTTCTGAATTACAAGTTACACTTTCTGAAATACATTTTTTTAATTTTATTGCGTTAAGCGCATCAGCATCTAAGTTTATTAGCGCTTTTAAATTAATGTTACTTGTGATTAAATACAGAGTTCAATTGATTTAACAAAGTTAATAATATTTTGTACGACTTCCTTTTGGTTGCCAAGAGTTTCTATGATGTCCGGTATGTTATATAACCTTCTCCTGTGGATGTATTTGTCGCATCATTACGTGTTGCACAGTCAATGATGGTACATTGCATATGTTACAGATCGGCTGTTCTTGTTTTTGGAGTAGGTAGTTATGTGTTGCGTTCATATGTCCAACCCTTAGTCTGTTGAGTGCTGTCCTTACTTTGCGAGGTTGGTTGCTAGTTGTGTTCCACTTTTTAGTATAATTTTTTATGACTCGTAGTTTATTATCTTGTACTGTTTGCTAGTCATTGTCCCATTTTTCTGTTAACGATTTCGTTTAGTGTAGTAGCGAATTTGGCTTGATGGTCTACTTCGTCGTTTCCTCGTATTTCCTTGTGCGAGGGAATCCATATTGTAGCTACTTCTTTATTGTTTAATTTTAGTTTGATCAATAAAGTGTGTATGTATACATGGGTATTGTCACTGTAGATATTTTGTATACTATATATGGCACTAACAGAGTCTCTTAGAAGCAGAAATGTGTGTGATAAACTTCTATGGATGTACTGAAGGGCCATCTTTATAGTAAACAGTTCTGCAGGATGGATCGATCACTTAGTTTGGAAAATTCACTGTGATTTTTAAATTTAAATGCACTTCCTACACTGTTATTTATCATAGGAAAAGCACAATAAATGTCGAGAAAGTTGTAAGGAATACACACAGAAAACCGTGGATAACTAATGGACTCGTAAAATCTATGAAAGTGCGCGATAAACTCTTTCAAAAATACAAACGTTTTAATGATCATGAAGCATTAGTAGAGTATAAATTGTATAGAAATCGAATAAATAATCTAATTACTAAGGTAAAATATAGGTACTACAATGAAAAAATTAATTTAAATCCGAATGATGCTAGACATATATGGGATGTAGTAAACAATTCACTTGACAGAGGTAAACAATCTCAAGTAATATCAAATATTAAGGTTCAGCACTCGGTTATTAAAGATCCTCAAACAATTGCAAATGAATTTAATACTTTCTTTACCTCAGTCGCAGATAAAATGATTAAAAAAATTCAGCATAATGGTAACTTATCACATACAATTCAAAAGACCATAAATTCAAAAAGCATATTCTTAGCTCCAACCAATGCACAAGAAATTACATTATACATAAAATCATTAAAACGCAGGAAAGCTCCTGGACATGATGCGATAACTGCTGTAACTTTACACGAAATAGCTGAGTTTATTGCAAGTCCTTTTTCAGATCTCATAAATAGAATATTTCAATCTGGGATTTGTCCAGAATCGTTTAAGACTGCTATAGTGAGACCAATTCATAAATCTGGTGACATAACGCTACTCACTAACTACCGGCCTATTTCTCTAATATCAAATCTTGCAAAGGTTTTTGAAAAATGTCTTAACAAAAGGTTGCTGGACTTTATTAACATACACAATCTTATTAGTCCACACCAATTCGGTTTCAGAAGTAAATTAAGCGCACAGGATGCAATAGCAAAACTTACAGAGGTTCTATATAAAAACATTGACAATAGCGTGCCCACTATAGCAGTCTTTCTCGATCTGGCAAAAGCATTCGATACCGTCAACCATAATATTTTATTAGAAAAGTTGTATGATTTTGGTATACGAGGTGTGGCGCACAAATTAATAACAAGTTATCTTACGAATAGGATACAATATGTTAAGGTAGCAAACAGTTTAAGTGATCCTATGGAAATCAAACATGGAGTACCTCAAGGTACTATACTTGGTCCGCTATTTTTCATTCTGTATATTAATGAACTATTATCACTAAAGTTAAAAGGAACGCTATTGTCATATGTGGATGATACAGTGGCAGTGTATACGGGAAATGACTGGTTAACGTTAAATGATATAGTCAGTGAAGATTTAAGTAACATAAAAACGTGGCTTGACAGAAATTTACTTACGATTAACATTACTAAAACAAAATTTGTGCTTTTTACCTCATATCAAAATAATTTACCTGACTATAATTATATTGTGTTACACAAAACAGAATGTAACCAAAACAATTGTAAATGTCTTACCCGTGTTGAAAAAGTACAGAGCGCAAAATATTTAGGTATTATTTTAGATAGTCATTTGAAATGGGATATGCATGTGAATCATCTAGTGACGAAACTCAGAAGCATTTGTTATGTGTTTAGATATCTAAGACAATTTCTACCCATACATAATCTAAAACACGTATACCTTTCATTAGTTGAATCTCATTTGAATTATGGCATTATTGGTTGGGGAGGAGTAGCCAAAACCACGGTTAGATGTCTTGAGACTCTTCAAAAGTTGATTATTAAAATAATGTTTAAAAAATGTAGCAGATACAGTACTGATCAATTATTTACGGAAACTAAATTATTAGATATAAGACAACTTTATTGCAAATCTATTCTAAGTAAGATCTATAAAAACACATCTATATTGCACGAACATATACAACATCATAGTTATTTAACAAGAAATAAACAAAACAAAATTTTAAATAATCCTACTTGTAAAAAGAACATTGGTACAAGAAGCTTCTTACATTTTGCAGTTAATCTCTATAATATAATTCCAGATATCTTAAAAAATGCACTTCAAATGAAATCATATCGTCCTTATATGTCTAGCGTAAAGTGTTGGATTTCGCAATACTCTAGGAGAGAACTACACAACTTCTTTAATTAATTTCTTTTGGTATTGATTTTTTTTAATAATTTCTAATTATATCTTCTAGAAATCTGTGTGCATTGGTTCTTCTTTCTTTGTTGCTCTATTGATAATAATTTTGTATTGTTATTTACTGTTTTCTTTCTGTTTATTACTTTTCATTTATTGAAGCAGAAGCAGAAGCAGAAGCTCGAAACACTCATGTTATATATTATATATATGCATATATATATTTATTTATTTCTAATTCTAAGTCTAATTCAATTTATTAATTCAATTTATTAATTTTTTATATGTACATATATAGATTAGGATTGGTATAAATAAATTATTTATTTATTATTATAGAACAATCCGTGTATATTTGCTCATAATCAGGCTAGTTACTTAAAATTTCATTTAGCATTTGTTTAAAGATACTGGAGGATGTTGGTTCTTTGGGAAAAGGTGAAAAGGTGTAGAACAGCTTGTTGTAGATATTCAGCTCGTGACGGGGATGCTTCATGTAAATTTTATCACCGTTGTTATACATTTTACTGTTATTTTTAGTATTTTTAGCAGCTTGGTCACACAAAATCCAAAACAACGTAACCACAGCTGTTATTATTTAATGTCAACGATAACTTGTACTGCAGAAAATAATGACTTCTAGTAAAAAACGACAACTGCATTAATCATCCTGTAAATAACCCTAATGAAACAAGAAATTGCTGGCGTGGAAAATGAAGATGGAACGCCTCAAACCGCAGGAGAACATTTTCCAGCTAAAATTAAGCAAACAGCTCTAAATTCAGACACACTTAGATTTTATAGTCGTTCCGAAATTGGGCTACCATCGACAGACCCCCTCGATTACGCTTTTGTAAACATTTTGCTGAGAATGTATCGATTGCAGTAAATACAATAAACAATTCTTATATCGCAACAAGTTCGATAAATAACAGGTTCTTGTTAATGGGAACGAAATCAGTGCTGTCTGCTATTTTTCCTACTTTCCGTATGCCCCATAAACATCTATAAATATTTAAAGCCGCTTCGTAGCACCTAATATCGATGTAAATATCAAGTGAATTATCTTTTGCAAGTTAAGATGCTGGGGTACATTTCTAAAATACATAAATATCGCAAAGTACGTTAGTATATCAGTAAGCAATAGATTTATATACTTAGATATCTAGTCGTCGTTGCATGCATGAAGCTTTTGTCGTTGATTTGTGTCATGAGCAGGAAATTAATTGATCAATTTCAGGGCGTTTCTTCTCATATTCAGAGTCACATTTAAAACAGAGCTAAGCATAAAAAGTTATTAATTTATAACGGTTGCTGCTAGAAGTGCTAAATGACTAAAATACTAACTTTTTTATTTATTATACAGCGTGTTTCACTTCTGACCTTCACGCCCCGTTAATTTTTTTAAAGGGTTATTTTATAGTTTTAAACTAAATTTACTGTAAACAGGTGGCCAACTGCGATCAAAAATAAATGTGAAAATTTTTAAAATTATTTCCAGGTACATCTTCCGGCACCTTGAAATATTTTCTAAAAGCTCGAACTATCTCTATCTGTTTCAATCAGATAAAATTTAGGAGAAATATTTCTTCCAAAAAAAAAAATTTTTTTGTATCATCTGGTCGTGTACTTAGATCAAATATAGTTACACATCTGGACAGCTTCAAATCACTATCAGAAAGAGGTATTTTTGTAATTGAATTTTTTAAACACTTTGTCTTTATTCAAGTCTTGGAGTGCTGTAAATTTATGTTTAAAAAAATGTTTAAGAATCAAATGAATGAAAAGAAGATGAAAGTGTCGGCTGAGGCCAATGAAACTTGTGCATCCAAAGACCGAAGCTAAGATATAGAATAACAGATTTGCCAAAAATACAGAAAATGTCAGCAAATAGAACCTTACCAGGGGTATATATAAACATTGAATATGAAACAGTCAGAATCAACTACAAATGAATACATATTTATATTTAGCCAAATAACCCTACAGCCAAATCAACAATTAAACAATGGGAAAAAACAAGATATACTCAACAAAAGAGCACTAGTTATATAATTGTTTACGCACAATTTATTAGACATGCAAACGGAACAATTGTTATAATAAAGTTCAAAATAGATTAGAAGTGTACACTGGTGAAAGCTATGCAAATAATATCAGCATCTATTGCAATAAACCATAAAGTCGTTCCCTAAACGGTTCACAAATAAAGTTATATAAATTAGAAACCTACATGCAGACTGGATATTATGTAAAAAATAAAATTGTAACACTATTTATACAAATATAGCAAAATGCAACGGATCATTGTTGCTAGCAATAAATATCAGGATAAGGTGTTTGCTGAATCGTAAACGGATTTAAAGCACTTGAAATATGTTCGTCTTTATGGACGCCACAGAACGCGTTCAAACAATAGCAGCACTTCCCTTAAAAGCGTGCCGATTTCTTTTCTTCCAAGCAGATGTTTTATTCAGCAAGTTTTGAATAAAATTGCAGCTTCGGACTTATTGGAAAAAAAACTAGCTGTCGCTTCTTTTCTATTCCAGGCTTGTTACAAACACTGCCGCGGGGATTTTAATTTTTAATCCCTGCAATCGTCCCAGAATCGCAGTTCAAAATGCAGCTCATAATAACGCTCGCTATAAAAAAGTAATCCCTCTATAATGACGTTAATACTCGATAACCAGCACT
>CALNHX010010581.1:0-38975 GCA_940337035.1 Agriotes lineatus
TCGACTGTAAAGGACATGCTGGTAGCTTTCGTTCATGAATTGGTTAGTATGGTTAAAGTGATTTGTGTTGATGGACGTGTTTTAATGATGGCTACACTCTTACAGATGATAAAGGGGTACAATACTATCGGTAGTTGATGGAGCAAATAAAAAAGTAGTGTAACTTTCTTATAATTGACTCTTAATCTTCCAGTATTGGCGGCCTCCAGAGCTCCAGAGAAACAAACTACTGGTGACGTGTCTGTAAGACACTTATAGTTTTTCATAAGTTTCACCATCTGAAACTTGTAGTGTACTTACAGGAGGAAAACTCATTACATTAAAAAAAGGGCTTGCTGTAAACAATAGTAGATATATTATCAAGGTTGGGAAGACTATCATTATAGCCTAGGCTCCAAGATTGTATTCCGAGATGCGAAGCACCAAGGGTTACAAGGCTCACAAATGGCTACGAAATTTTGAACAATGAAAGACGGTATAAAAATACAAAGTCGCGGAAGCGGTCAACCTTTTACGTGTTACCCTTCAAAAACAATAAATGAATATTTGCCAGAGTTGTTTCTGAGACAGGACGCCAATGGTGGGAGGTTAATGAGGTAGTAATATTGAAATCGTCTATGGAATATACATAATTTATTAAATGAGCTCGTTAGGGATTACATGCTTGTTAATTGCATATATATTGCATTTTACTTGAATTCACCCTCACGTTATAATCAGAAGGGGATTGAGGCAGTGTGATGTAACATTTTTCTAACAATACTGTTAAGAAGTTGGATCCAGGAGTCCTTTGTTAAGTTATGTTCATCTAGTTTACGGACACACTTTACTTTTACCAGTGCAAAAGATCGAGTCCGTCCCTGCACTGCGTTAGCAAGCCTCTACATAGGTCACGTTGTCCAAGGACAGCACAAAGGCTGAAAGCTGCGCTAAATCCGGGCCTAGAATAAATAAAAAGAGCAGGGGCAAAAACCGATAGCCGAATTACATGCTCAAAGGGCCGCCGGTTCGATTTCACATATTCAAACATTAAAACCCTGGCCACAAAAACGGAAATTCCGTCGACTCCCAACCTTCCGAACGTCGTGTCGGGTGGCGCAATACGACACCCCTTGGAAGATAAAAAATCGGGCATCCCCTTGAAAGTTTAACGAGCGCCCCGTCCCCAGGGCGCAGTCCCGAAATGTGCCAAACACAATTCGGCAACGGCCCTGGCGAGACGGCAATGACATTGACCCGCCTGCCGACGCCCTCGACGCTGCATCATTGATTGTACACAAACCCCACCCAGATGACGCTTTTCCGACCTTGAGCGAGGTCGCACACCCGCGTTAGCTGCCTGTCTCTTTCTAATATCGATAGATATTTCAAGCCCGGGCATTTATTTATATGTGCGCTTGTAGTATCCGATAGGGCCAAAGGGTTGCGGGGGGAGGTTTTGGAATTCATTTTTAATTCCAAGTACCGTTAAAAGTGAAACTTAACGGTCCATTTTACTACGATATCCGGGCGATAAGCCCTCGCATGGCTTTTAGCGAGGAGTTTAATAATTTTGTGACTTTGGGCCTCGCTGCGTGTAAATTGTGCGTTTGTGTGCTGAGGAGCAGCAGCACGCTATCGATTTATAAACCTTATGACACAATAGTCCACAGCCACAGTTTACGCATGTCTGAACCCAACATCGTAAAAAGAGCAAGTGGGTTTCTGGAAAATACACAGATAACAAAAACAATGGCGAATTCATTTTGTAATATTCCACGTTTCTGCATTAATGTGCACACACCACCAATCATTTTGTAGAACTTTTTGGTGCATGGTTTACAACCTTTCATTGAGTTTTACACAGTATTAAAGCGTAGACAGGTACCTGCTTTCACTTTTTAAATTGTCATTCATGGGCGGTCGAAAGCTATCTAGAATCAGTTTTTTTGTCAGAAATTCCAAATAAAGAGTGCTTTCCTGGAAATAGTAAATTTGTAAATCGAGTATACAGTAAGCTGTCGAATTGAGTTTACAAGAGGAAAACACTTATTTTTGATTTTAAATAAAAATATTTAGGGAATACAAATATTTACTTTATTTGGAACGAAACATTATATCATTTAAACTTACTTAATATGAATACTGAGCGGCTTTTAGATAAAGTGAAATAGCATGCAACTAGAACGTGACTCCACAGTAATTACTATTACACTAATACACTATTTTATTAATCTTTTCGGATCCTAAAATCAGTATGTCAATTTTCTAGCTCGGTCGAATATAAGTAACCCAAATCAGGGTTTGGGTTTTAACACTTTGGTGAATAAAATGATAATTTGATTAAATTGCTATTAGATTCAATGCAAACTTGGTTATATTTAGTTAAGCTGTATTTATGATGTGAGGTTAACCAATTGCACTTAATATTGAATAAATCAACTAATTGCAATCTGTTCAAAGAGGTAAGTGCTACCGCTTTGTATTTATTTACAAAAAAATGCTTATTTTAGATAGCAATGTATTCATTCACAACATCAACTTCACCAGTGAGCTATGCAGCCTGGAAACCAAGAACCGCAACGAACCCCAAACTCAGGATTACCTACTGATCCCAATGGACTACAAGAGCACCACTTTCAGCTTCACGGCTCCTTCTCAGTCCACTTCTTCTGCCAGCAACAGCATACATTCGCAGACGAGTTCCACCAGTGACCCCACTTGCATGAAATCACAAATCACCTTTATTAGTAGCTTCAGCGTACTTATGCGAACGTTTTGTCCGTCCGTCCGTCTGTCTGTCTGTCTGTCTGTCTGTCTGTCTGTCTGTCTGGATCGCCTGTAACTTTCGAACGGCTACAGATATCGACATTTTGAAAGGGGGCAAAGTTGTTGCTAAGGTCCCGAGCACCTTCATGCGCTATTTGGTTTTGGCGAAAGGTGGCGATTTTCCACTTTGCAAAATTTCCAAGTATTGTAGCACAGTGGCGGCTTGTCCACTTGGCGCCATCTACAGAAGTTCGGTGGTCACGTTTTGAACTACACATTCTGGGTGCACTATAATACTTAATGTTTTCGCAGTGCTGAAGCTACTCTTTAGACCTGTACTTGAGCAGTGTATTTCTCATGGTTTATGCATTCATTTATATCTCCTGACATTACCTTCATAACCCCTAATTCATGTGCTTTGTGGACTTAGAGAAAGCTTTTGACACTGTACCAAGGCAACAAATCTGGAATATTCTAGAACAAAGAGGAGCGGAAAATAAGTTACTAAACGCTATTAAGAGTATATACAGCTGCACCAGGAATATTATTAAGACAAATAATCTACAGTCAGAGGAGTTCATCACTAAATTGGGTGTGAGACAAGGAGGAGTTTTAAGCCCCTTCCTGTTTATTACTATGATGGACGAAATAGCCAGAGAATGTCGTCAACACTGCAAAAAAGTACGTGTGGGTGTCAGATTTCTTCAACAAGTGCGGGTGTCGGAACTACTATATGCTGATGACTTGGTTATTGTAGCGAATTCGGAAATGGATTTACAGAACAACATTAACACGTGGAACAATGGTTTTAGTAAATATCACTTGAACATTAATGTCGAAAAAACCGAAGTATTAGTAATATCAAGGAACGAAATACAAGTAAGTGTGCAAGTAAAAAACAAGATTATCAAGCAAGCGGAAAATTTTAAATATCTAGGATCTATTCTTAACACGCGGGGTGAGCTAGAACCGGAAATAAACAGCAGAATAATGAATGCCACAAAAGTTTATTATGCTCTTAATAGAACATTTATTAAGAAAAAGGAGGTAAACATGGACACAAAGATAAGAGTGTTTAACAGTGTGTATGTACCCGTGTTAACATATGGATGCGAAACTTGGGCGCTAAGTGATAAAAATATAAGTAAAATTCAAGCGTGTGAAATGCGTTTTCTCAGAGCGGTAACGGGAGTAACTAGAATGGACAAAATTAGCAATAATACTGTGCGGGAGTGGTGCAACGTCGAACCCGTCATAAACAAAATTGAAAGAAGACAATTAGAGTGGTATGGCCACTTAGAACGAATGGATGAACGACGAATAGTGAAGCAAATATGGAAAGCGGCTGTGGATCAAAAACGCAAAAGGGGAAGACCGAGTAGGACCTGGAACAATGCAGTAGGAAAAGTACTACAGAAGAGGAAGATCAACTGGAGACAAGCAGAAAATATGGCACGAGATCGAAATGCATGGAGAAATTTCTACTCCAATACCTCTACACCGTAAGGTAGATGAGGATGGATTAAGTAAGTAAGTAATATGAATACTGAGCGGCTTTTAGATAAAGTGAAATAGCATGCAACTAGAACGTGACTCCACAGTAATTACTATTACACTAATACACTATTTTATTAATCTTTTCGGATCGTAAAATCAGTATGTCAATTTTCTAGCTCGGTCGAATATAAGTAACCCAAATCAGGGTTTGGGTTTTAACACTTTGGTGAATAAAATGATAATTTGATTAAATTGCTATTAGATTCAATGCAAACTTGGTTATATTTAGTTAAGCTGTATTTATGATGTGAGGATAACCAATTGCACTTAATATTGAATAAATCAACTAATTGCAATCTGTTCAAACAGGTAAGTGCTACCGCTTTGTATTTATTAATTTCTAAGTGACAAAAGAATGCTTATTTTAGATAGCAATGTATTCATTCACAACATCAACTTCACCAGTGAGCTATGCAGCCTGGAAACCAAGAACCGTAACGAACGCCAAACTCAGGATTACCTACTGATCCCAGTGGACTACAAGAGCACCACTTTCAGCTTCACGGCTCCTTCTCAGTCCACTTCTTCTGCCAGCAACAGCATACATTCGCAGACGAGTTTCACCAGTGACCCCACTTGCATGAAATCACAAATCACCTTTATTTCTCATGGTTTATGCATTCATTTATATCTCCTGACATTACCTTCATAAGCCCTAATTCAATTAAACGCCATTTAACTTCATTACCGGGTTTTATTAAGTTAACATATGAAAAAGCGGCTCCAACATAGAAAATTACTTGTTGGAGCTATAATTTTTTAATTCCACCTTATGACCTAGTAACTGACTTCATTTGTTTTATATTCACTTAATACTACATTCCATTTCAATTTTTGTAAATGTCAACAAATCTGACACTTGCTCATTATAACACTTTTTAATTATTCTTTTCAGTTCACGCTTTTAATCTTGCGTTTAAGTTCCTTTTGTGTTATTTCTTATTACAATTACGCATTCTTGATGTGATTCATGTGTAAATATTTCTTAACTTGCTCACATTCACGTAATCATCATCATTTTTTCTTACACTTATTAAACAACTTACAATTCAATATTAATTTTAGCATATATTAAACATGATTTAGTATTACTTTTAAGGTAATTTCATAGTAATCTTCAGCTTGTGTGACACCGTCTTGTACTGATCTAAAGGCAATGATTAACATTCATGTCCAGTTACTAGTCTTTCAAATGAAAACCTGTTTCCAAGTTATATTCAATTCTGTCCACCTAAACCCAGTTAACTTTGATATTAACATACCGTTGCTTGATACTTATTTTTTATTTTCTCCAGTATCAGCATTTTAGCAATGAAACCATAACCAATCCTGTTATTTATATTTAATTCTTTAAACCTAAAATGGTCGATTAGATAGAATAGCCTCCGGGTACCATAGCAATATGGATATGAGATTTACTATTCCCCAGTTCTAATTTTGGATGACCTAATTTTAAAACTACTAAAATTGTAGCATCATCTTCGTCGTATGTTTGTTTAAATTGTCCCATCCTATACAACCTTTGGAACGTTCACTGCTTAAATACAGCCACGTCATGCGAAGATAGGGCAGTAAAATTCATCGCTGAAGGGGGCAACAACGCGGGAATCCGCAAAAAGGCCTGCAGACGCGCATTCTGTCAAGCCAGATCAAGCAAAAGATCCCAAGACATACCTTCAGGTGATAATCGGCCAGTAGAGAAATGCGAGCTAACCATGACAAATGAGGGTTTATTCTGAAATTTACAATTTTGGTGAGATTGTTGCTGTACTAACGATATATTCTACCGAAACGGCCGGTTTGTCCTTGGATTGCCTCGAACAAGGGTTGTATATTTTAGCACTATGGTTAGTTGTTAATAATAAATTTTTCAGTAGCTAAATACCTATAAGTAGTTCGGGTATAGCTGGAATAGTGCAATTATTTGCAAATTGGTTCGGTGTCTGCCTTCAGCAGCAAGAATGGGAATAGCCATTTTCAATGCACAATAATAAAATTCCACACAAACAAAAGCAAATAAATTCAACTATTCGAAAGAAAGATTTTTATCTTAAATTTATATGTTTATAGGTTAGTCTTTTAGTAGTTACGGTTAAAAAGCACCTTTCATGCAGAAAAAGTAAAAAAGAGTTTTTAAACCGTATCCTTAATCTAAATAGGAATTCGGTAATAAGGACATATTGTAAGTTAGTCATAAAGATGAAAATTTAGCTGAAAATTGTCGGTTTTGGTTTTCAACTGAACCGTAAATTTTATAAAAAATGGTAATTTTTTGGTATTTGGTAAGGAAACTATCTGTATTAACAGTTGCTTTATGTATTGTTGACGAAGAGACACTCGATTATTTAAAAAATTAAATTAGATAATGTGTTTGATACTATCGGCGGCAGTTCTTAGTGCTAAACTACACATAATTAATTAACCAAAAAAAAAAACGCAAAACGGATGTGCAATATTGCTAAAATTACGAAATAAATAAGATTAACTTGGCAAGAATAAGGGTGGTAAATACAAGGGTTAATTAATTTCCAATAAGTTAAATAAGTTGTCACTCAAGGTAGATAAGAGAATATCCGTACCTAATTCCATTTTCGAGTTCTGTAAATTGGCGATTCCACTAGTGAAAATGTTGAAAAGGACGGTGCCCAAACAAAGCCAGAGAATATCAACGACTTTAGCGTTGCAACCCGAAAGCCAGAAAAATATAACGTTGACAATGACGATACAAGGTGAAAGCGATCTGCTCTCATGTCAGAACAAAGGCTGGAAATTAAGTTGTTTACTTAGTGTCTGTCCATTTGCAAAAAATACAAAAGCCGCTGAAGAATGTTTTTGTCTTTCTCCTATCGCCGTAAACTACAGGTTTTTGAAAATTAGGAAAACTTTCTTAGACTGTTAGAGTTTTACCAATTATAGTGAAGTTAAAATCAACGCCCTTTTTGGACTTATTTCGCTAGAGTCTTTAGAAACAACTATCGCTTATAGAGAAGTACCATAAGGAAATAAAAAATCGATGGCACATATCCCAGCCATTGTGAACCAATTTTATGAAACCAGCAAAGCAGCATACGCTTGCAATATTTTGCTCTGGTTTGGATAATTTTAGCAAATTATTGTTCGCAATTCATTACTCTTGTGAGGAAATTCACATTATTCAACAGTTCGTATTATTTTCGAGTAAAATAGGTTAAGAATAGTCTAAATAGAATCTGCATAGTTTGTTATGCTACAATTCAGGTTTTCTTAAAATAACTGTATATACATAAAACAATAATGAAAACAGAATTCAGGTCGCTGGAAGCATATTGAGCGCTTGCTGAGTTAGACCGCCAAGGCAGCGTCTGGAACGACAGTACTCAAACAGACGCTGCATGGGTAGCGGTAATTTCTGTAAAAGTAACTGAATGTGGCTTCGTTTGTTTGCAAACGGATTACCGCCCAGTAATTGTGCGAGATTTCAAAGATAATTAACACTCCTGGAAGTGTTCTTTATGGTGTCCAGAAATCATGATCGCATTATAGATGATGTTTTCGCAATATACGCGCCCAAACGGGCCTTGTAAGAGACGAATTCTGCGATGAACGGATTCCGGCGGGACCTGGACACAACGCCCACTGGTCACAACGTCCACCACCTAGTATGGCCGCCATGTTGGACACAACGTCCACTTTCAAATTTGGTCACAACGTCCACCTTGGACACAACGTCCACCGCCATAACGCCCACTCTGGTCACAACGTCCACCTTCGCATTTGGTCACAACGTCCACCTTGGACACAACGTCCACCGCCATAACGCCCACTCTGGTCACAACGTCCACCGACGCCTCTTGAGAATAACAGTTTACGGCGTCGGTCGTAACGTCCACTCTGGACACAACGTCCACCGCCATATCGCCCACTCTGGTCACAACGTCCACTTTCAAATTTGGTCACAACGTCCACCTTGGACACAACGCCCACCGCCATAACGCCCACTCTGGTCACAACGTCCACCTTCGCATTTGGTCACAACGTCCACCTTGGACACAACGTCCACCGCCATATCGCTCACTCTGGTCACAACGTCCACTTTCAAATTTGGTCACAACGTCCACCTTGGACACAACGTCCACCGCCATAACGCCCACTCTGGGCACAACGTCCACTTTCAAATTTGGTCACAACGTCCACCTTGGACACAACGTCCACCGCCATAACGCCCACTCTGGTCACAACGTCCACCTTCGCATTTGGTCATAACGTCCACCTTGGACACAACGCCCATTTTTGTTTTACTGGTTATTTATTAATAAATTTTTAACTGTCTTCGTTAATGCTTTTTGAGTGGACTAATGTTTTTTAGAATTTAAAAAAAAATTGGTTTTAGGCCATTTTATGTATTTTTTTAATCAATGTATAGTTTCAACTATTTCCTTCCCATGCTTGACGATTTTGTCTCTCTTTTCTGCTGGTTTTTGTCTAGTGTATGTATTTCCAGCTCATTTCTCATATAAATCGGTATATGAAGCATATGGGTCATATTATAATACTAAATATACCTAAAGATTTATTTTTTTGCGTTACACCTCATTCGAAAAAAACTTTTCTTTATTGTACCAGCAGGTAAATATTTACAAGTCCCTAAAAACTAAAAATAAAAGAGAAGGTTGACGTCACTGAAAAAACGTGGTTTTACGTGTTATCATTAGTAATATAACAAGGGCGAGACATACCGATAATTTTATACACGCCAAGGGGCGAGCGCTGGTTGTAATGAAAACTGTCCCGATGGCAGTTTTCTAAGAGCAATCAGCACGATGACTCTTGGGATGAGCAAAATTATTTGTACGTCGCCCGCGTTTATATTTTAGAGTAGCTGGCCCGGCAAACGTTGTTCTGCCCAAAAATAATTTCTCTGAAACCCCGTTTCACCACTATAGGGTTTTAAATTTATGTCATGTCTACCGTTTTGGACATAAAAATAAATGCTATTTCCGCAATTAACGTCCCTAAAAACCTTAATAACGACACCCATATCGATGTTTAGGCTTAGTTACCCCATTTCACCCCCTAAGGGATCGTTTTTTGGAAAATCACGAAGTACGTGTTTGCTTATTTGTTTTTAGGAGTACTCCTAAGAAGTGCCAAGTCGAAATGTCTATTTAATATTATTTTTCCATACAAAATTTCGAAATATCCTTCCTTGTTCCTTGTATAGGTACATCATAAAGGGAACCTCTGCAAAATTTGTGTTTTTTGCTTTTTTAGCCTTTTTATGCATATTTCGGATTTTTTTGCTAATTTGTACTTACTTTTAAGTTGTCAGTTTGCATTTATTTTCGGCCTAATTCATTTCGTAATCGAATATTTCAATCTGGTTCGTTTGCGAGCACATTTTTTGCTTGCATGCAGTTAGACGGGCTTAAAAATGCAGTCAGTGCAGTGGTTTTCTGGGAATTCCTAAAAAACTCGGGTATTCCCTTGAATTATTTTGGTTAACTAACACACACGCAGAAAACTCGGTTACTCCTCGTTTTATATGATTTTAGTTCAAAATACAAACAAGAGCAAAACGGCAGATCTGGGGATAGTTATACGCCTATCATCCTTTGTGTCAGAGGCTATAATGAATTAAAATATAAAAACAATAAATTAATTTGTAAAGCTTGTATTAAGACGGTAAGAGTGTATAAACTCCTTTAAAATTATTTAAGTACTAACATTTTAGATTCAGTGCGACAAAAAATAGGCCAGTCCACATGTAAAAACCACTTTGCATCAAAAACAATTAAAGAAGTATACAAATTAGCCAAAACAACAAACAATTGTGACTTCGTTTGCATCTACTTCAGGGCACAAGCACAGTTTAATTTCTATCTTTGTAAAACCTAACATGTATGTATAATCTGTAACCTCATTTACCTTACGGTGTAGAGGCTGGTGCTTTATGAGCTGGCATCTGGCGGTACAATGCTCAACTTGCCCCGGATTCGGGATACAGAGTTGGAGCGCGCCTTTGGTGCTTGTGCAGGAACCATTGTGTAAGTTGTGTGTCTTAGTGATGTGTTGACCTTGTTACTCTATCTCTTAGGTCTGTGGTTCTGAGTAGAGCACAGTTAATTTGGTGCCCAACTGTGAATGGTCTCACTGAGCCCGATTCTAGTCGCCAAGGATACGGAAAAATTCCGACCCCAGCAGCATTCGAACCGAGGACTTGCTTAATGCAAGCCTGACGCTTACCCATCTGCGC
Source organism: Agriotes lineatus (assembly GCA_940337035.1). NCBI lineage: Eukaryota > Metazoa > Arthropoda > Insecta > Coleoptera > Elateridae > Agriotes > Agriotes lineatus. The sequence continues at coordinate 10,538 of CALNHX010010581.1, forward strand.
CAAGCAGCTTCTTTGTAAAACCTAACATACCACTGAAAAATGACAAAATAGTTGTTCCTGTTACTATGACAACCCTTCTTTCACCAATAACTAGTTCTTACATCTGCCCCTACCTTTAGCAACTTAATGGTGGAACTCAATATTGGGCTGTACTGCTCTAAATTGTTGCCTTAAATTGGATTCAAACGATTATTTCCTTCATATCCATAATAATACGTAACCACTGTGGTTTATGCCAGTTTAATAATGACAAAAATTTAAATGTCATTTAACCGCGGTTAAAAATGTGTCAAAATGTAATCGCTTGTGAATAATTTTAACATGATTATTAAAGGTGCTTCACCAATTTAATTTTATCTATTTATTCAGGAAATAATCACGCCGAACATCCCGCGTGCATGTAAACTAGTCTGAATAAATTTTGACCATTTTCTGTCAGAATGTTTTGCTCTGAAGAAATATAGCTCGTAAATTTTTCCCCCAAAATCTCTTTTGCTACGCACTGTGGATTCTTGTTCAGCGGCAAATTTACTTGACAAATTTCTTAGCAAAACATTCTGACAGAAAAAGTCAAAATTTAATAGACTATTTTAATGCACTTGGTATATTACTGTTGACTATTTCCCTCAAACGACCAATTAGAGATCTAGAATTTAAAAATGTTAACCAATCACATATGAATGACATGGATAGTTTTGAACTAGTGCAAATTATCGATAACTTTAAATCTTTTGCGCTAGTGCAAATTCCCAATTCATTCTGGAATTCAAACATTAATTTGGTTTTGTATGTAGGTGAATTCATATCTCATCCATACATACCCAGTGTGCCATTGAAAGCAATTGTTTGTAGTAAAAAATCGAATAGATCCAGAACTCTGAAGCGAATTTCAAAAATTGAACGTATTTATAAAGCTTAAAAAATAGAAAAATTCGAATATGTAAATTATACAGGGAGTTCCATTTCAAAAAATGAAGTTGAATGCGACGCTTCAAAAATGGTCCACCCTGTATAGTGCCAAATAATTTTTCAAACTGAACTTTGACTTCCATTTGTAGTAAAAATGTACACCGTGCAGGAGTATGCTGATATGTTTTTTGTGTATGGTGTTCTGGTGATGTTGGGTCTGCAGTACGTCGATATTTTGCCTTTATTATTGTTGGATTTAAAATTATCAAACTGCGTTTAAAAAGTGTTCTAAATTATGTATGTAGACGGCGTACTTAACAATTGTTTTCGCAGCCTACCTTAAGACACTGGCCCAAGCCTCCAATTTAAGGCAAAGTACAGTAGTTCTCAACTGTTTTTTTTTTATTTTCAACATTCGTTTTTACGAAAACTATGCATCTAAGTCTAAAATGGATTAGGACTTTTCGACTCTATCGCTTCATCTAGCATCTCCAGAAGTGACAGGGTTGACTTTCCTGACACCCTGTATAATGTAGCGCTTGGTTCAGTTCAATATATTTAACGGCGCACTCGAAGTTTCCCGTACGATCGACTCATCCTGTAGTTAATAAATACCACTCACCTGACGTTTTTATGATGAAACGGAAGCAGATTAAGAGTTATTCGGTGAGGACATCTTTCGTTCACACCATCAGAGTGTACTTCAACCTGCCAAATATCTTTAATTTGTAGAAATGCCGACATACAATTTTTAAATAATCCCAACACTGTCGAAAACCGCCTTTGAAACTACTTTTAATCCTCTTACACAACCGCAATAAAATTACAGTATTACAAACCCTTACTTGAAAGGCCATCGCACTTTTATAGACGCACCGCGGGTAGATCATCGGAGAGTAAAATTTGCACGCCACACATTTATAAGTAATTATCATATATATAGTAATTAGCTCAATGCCGTAGATAACTGATCTTTTAACCATTTTAAATTATACATTTACATTTCACTGAAAGGACGATTCAGAGTAAAACATTCTTGTTTTTCGACGTATGTTTGTTTCTTTGTGAATCATCCGATCATCTTTAGTTTTAAAAATTTTTAATTTAAAAGATGTTATATTCGAACAAAATTTAGATATCATTGCAATTAATAAAACTTGGTTATCATCAATTGTACCTAACCACTTGATCTCAAATCTCAGGGCGCGTTTTCATGAATTTGAATTAATATATCCATACACGTATACATTTTTTTTGCTCTATTCGGGAGCCAAGTGGGGATGCGTGAATGACCAATGAAACTAATCAGGTAAGTATTTTTCTTACAGAAATCCAGAATTTCGTTTCCCACGGATTTGGTGCAAAAATCGGCAAACATTTTATTACAATTTTAACGCTGCCTGCACCCCCAACTTAAGTCCGACCAACGTTGTAAATAAAGGAAGTGCATTGAACTTGGTTATGAATAATTTTAGTAACAGCATAAATAGCGTGAGAACAAATTCACAAATATAGAATTGACGAAAACTTGAGAACTAATTAGTATGAAGGTACAAATATTTAATTAAACTAAAAACTAGAGTTCAAAATTCTAATTCAATGCAGTGTTTTCGAAAAGTAAATCAATTCAATGTAAATAATTCCAATTCAATTCAGCTAATTCTAAAGTCAATTCAACGCAATTTAATAAATTCAACGCAATTCCGTCAATTCAGATAATTTAATTCAATTCCACCAATTCGTATCAATTCGATTTAAATGCAAAGAAGGTGCACATACTATTCACAAGTTTTTAAACCCTCGGTTCCATAAAATCGTGTTTATGGGGCATTTACAAGACATTTAGAATATGACTGGATGTTCTAAAATTTGTACTGTATTTAATCGAAGGCTTGCTTCATTCCTGGAAAGGTCAGATAAAAAGTACACACGACAAACTTAAATCCATGAATGAAAATTGTTCACAATTATATATTTTAAATGTCCTCAGCTCTTCTATTTTGCACTCAATTTCAATGGTGTCTTAAAAAATACCAATTCCAGCTTAAGTAGATAACATTTTACATTTTACGTACTTGTCCTCTAAGTGTTTGAAGAGTGCACTTCATTTTCGTTATGATCGTACTTATTAACTTTTTGTGTTTTCAAAAATGATCCATAGTTACCGATAATAAATAAACTTCAAACGGATTTAGGATTAAATCTCACACGTCCAAAAAGCTTTAAATACGAGTTCTATACATAATTCTTTCGGCTACCATATACTTATGCTAAAAGGGATTAGAAAACGTCAACGTAATTTCAAATTGAAAATTCATTAAAAATCATGTTAGGTATACTATCGTTGTTTTAAATTAAAATCTCACCAAATTTAATAAATAGTTTGACAGAAGCGTGCAATAAAGTGAAAAATGCAGGCAATAATATTTTTTATCTACTCCTACTGCACAATGGCCATTAATTATGATTCATAATTCACAGTTTGCAGCCAATCAGAAAATTCTATTTTCATTACTCAATAGGTTGTAGCCAATCACAAAATTCATTCTTATTATTAAATGACTTTTGAAGTTAACATCTGTCACAAATGTCATAATTGGGGAATATGAACACAAGACTCCTATTGCATAGGAGTAGATAAAATATCGTATTATATTCGCGATTATGGCCATTCTTCACTCAGATGACTTGCGCCATGCGCCTTCGGCTTGTGGCGCAAATGTCATCTTCGTGAATAATGGCTGTCATAATCGTTCATATAATAATATACTATATTGCATAGTATGCAATAACAACATGCTTTTGGCATATGGAAAGTGTCAAATAATAGCTCCTTTAGGAAATGGTAGTCGAAAAAAGTAATTTATTTCGCCTAATACAATATGTATCTAAAATGGCGAGAAACCACACATGTAGATATTCCTTGTAAAATTCTGAGTAGAAATGTTAATACTAAAATGTTGGACTTATCTTCATGAGCTCTCATGAATGCTAGATAAAAACAATTTTTATTTAAGTACAGTAACTTTTCTGTTCGTAATACGTCAAAATATCACCAAGGAAAGTTGTTCAAAATGTAAAATTGCCGTACCATTAGGTTTAAGTCTGCAATGTTTTGCTATCCTAATACTGAATATATTAAAGAATATAATCATAAAATTTTGCACTTCCATATCTTCAAAAAATATTATACAATTTGTTTAATTATTTATTCCTACTCAGGAAGCGCTACATTTTCACAACACCCTGTATAATGTAAAAATAATATTCTCCAGCATATAGCCTTCTATTACGCCACACGTAATTAATTTAGATTTTGATGTAATCTTCTTAATATGCCCGTCTCCATCTTGATATCGCACAATTACTTTTTGAGAGGTCATATGTAAATCGGAAGTACTCCAAAGCAATTCCACAAGTATCATACATTTCTATCGTACCAATTAAAATTGTGTGACTCGCACAATCAAAGGTTTTGGGTTAATCCCATATTGTTAATGGCTGTAGTACTTAGTTATATAGGTAGGTAGTGTAAAATAAATGATTAAAAATGGTTTTGTTTGTATTTAAAACAATTACTTTAGTTTCATAGCAATAAACTTTATTAACTAGACTATTTCTACTTTTATAATAGGCACATTTATTGTTTTAATATTTAATTTATATCCCGGGAGCCACAACGTTACTCGTAAGGCTGCTAATTCACACAGATTCGGTATTCGAATCTTATAAATTTCTGATACCGACAGCCCATCGTCGAAATGTATTGGAAGACGCAATTTCTTTGTTCAGATTCGCAGGTTCGAATATTATGTTGAGATTCGAATCTTGAGCTCAGATCCAAATCTTACGTTCACATTAGGTGTTGCGTATTACAGAGGTTCAAATTCGAATTTCATATTCAGATTCGAAAATTAGAATCTTAGGGATTTGAATCTTTTTAGATTCGGGATGCCAATCTTAAGAATTTCAGAATATTGACAGCCCTACGTGGAATTCTTTAAACTCGCCTTATGAGATGTAAAATTTATAATAAAAAATATTATTTCTAAACTTCCCAATGTAGAAATGTTTTAAGAGTATATTTTACTATGTCGATTAGTAATCCTTCTAGAAAAATATGTCTCACTTTTAAAACTTAAAAATTATATCTACCAAACTGTATTGGATAGAGCGTTAACGTTATCCATAATTCAGATAGAAGAAGAAGCAATGCGGTCTTTGAATTATGACGAGATATTAAACGATTTCACTGAATTAAATTCTAGAAAAAAAACTATATTTCCTTTATTAGTTAGGTATTGTTTATTACTTGTAATTTATTTTCATTTTGTTACTTTTTACTTCGATCGTCTGAAAGACGAAGGAAGTATTGTAATCACGAAAAAATCACCTTCCGAGATTTCTTCAGATCTTCAGGTTTCAGGGTCTGTAGATGACGAAAAACAGGTTTTCTCAATTCCGTCTGTCTGTCGGCGGTATAACTCAAAAACTATTTGTCGGAGGAAGATGATATTTTGCAAACACATTATATATATATATATATACCTGGAATGAAACTGGGAAAATATCAGACAAACATATACAAGGTGAACACCATAAAAAATTACACTTTGTTTATTTTTGCGTTAATTTTGAAATAGAAGAAAGTAATAATTTTCACATGGGTCAGGTTTTACACTTGTCGAAAATAGGACTCAACAGATACAGGATAATGTCACAAATGGGTCAAAACATTTCAACAATAAGACCGTTTCTTTAAATAGAGGCGCGCGTCGCACTTATTTCAATTAGGCTCTATGGCGCAGTTCGACTTTCCGATGCAGTCGATTGCTACGCAGGTGCAGTTACGATCGCTATGCAGATGCGGCGGGTTCAAACCCCAGCGGGATACATTTTTAAAAATTTGTAAATTGATCTAATTCGCGCGAGGGAAGTTTGGCATAAACCCATTTAGATTTTTTAGTACTGTTCCTATTAAAATGACTTTTTTAAACAATTACGTAGTACATTATACAAAATAAAAGTAAAGCGTGATTTTGTTCGAAGTGTAAGTTTAAAGCCCAAGGGCGAAGCCCCCGGGCTACAAATACACAGAGGGAAAAATGGCGTTCACTCCTGCCTTGTATATATTATTTTTCCACGACCTATAGTAGAAACAATTATTTTCATAAAGCGTTACAGTCAATTGGAATTATACTGCAATATTTAGTAGGATTTTGAATTGTATTATACTTCTTATATATATTCTTTATAATGAATATATGCTTTAAAATGAAAATTCTGCCACAATTTTTATAACCAATCTAGAAACTGATTTTTACTCCCAATCGTGGAAAAATATATGTATTTTCTTCAGCTGGCTTTTATCTTTATGGTTCGGGAATTCACGTGTAATATATGTTTGGTGAAAGTGAAATGGGCGGCGCTGTCATTTAAAATCATGCCACCACTAAACCCCATGTTTGACTCTCTCGTCTAGGGTCCGCAAATATCTAAAATCGGCCCTGAAGGTCCTCTATCTGACCCAGTTAACTAACAGAGCTGCCTAATTTGTCAATGTCATTTAGAGACCCTAGGTAACATAAAGAAACTACAGTACTATAAGCATTAAAATATTCTAAAGTATGTGGTAAAACACTACAAGCAAATAGGGGATTTGTACTTAGTAGAACAAAAATCCAGCAGAAAATAGGACCAAAATCGTCAAGAATGGGGAGGAAATAGTTGAAACTATAAATTGGTTAAAAAAATACATAAAATAGCCTAAAACCAATTTTTTTTTAATTCTAAAAAACATTAGTCCACTCAAAAAGCATTAACGAAAGCAGTTAAAAATTTATTAATAAATAACCAGTAAAACAAAAGTGGGCGTTGTGTCCAAGGTGGACGTTATGACCAAATGCGAAGGTGGACGTTGTGACCAGAGTGGGCGATATGGCGGTGGACGTTGTGTCCAAGGTGGACGTTGTGACCAAATGCGAAGGTGGACGTTGTGACCAGAGTGGGCGTTATGGCGGTGGACGTTGTGTCCAAGGTGGACGTTGTGACCAAATTTGAAAGTGGACGTTGTGACCAGAGTGGGCGATATGGCGGTGGACGTTGTGTCCAGAGTGGACGTTACGACCGACGCCGCAAACTGTTATTCTCAAGAGGCGTCGGTGGACGTTGTGACCAGAGTAGGCGTTATGGCGGTGGACGTTGTGTCCAAGGTGGACGTTGTGACCAAATGCGAAAGTGGACGTTGTGTCCAGAGTGGGCGTTATGGCGGTGGACGTTGTGTCCAAGGTGGACGTTGTGACCAAATTTGAAAGTGGACGTTGTGTCCAACATGGCGGCCATACTAGGTGGTGGACGTTGTGACCAGTGGGCGTTGTGTCCAAGACCCATTCCGGCCAGTAGAGCGGCCGCTTGCTGGCTTGGGTTGCAGAACGGGCCACGGTCTCCAAGGTTCTGCAATATGATATACGTATATCTGGATAGGCTGTAGAATCTTCCTTTTGGCGGAAAAGAATCTTCTTCGTTGCATAAGTCGATTGTTTTACATATCTGGTTCTAGTTTTCTATGTTTCGTACGTACTTTTTTCTTTGGCGATTCTTCGTGGCCCTCTGTAAAAAATGACACAAATTACATAAATTAACGATAAAGTGGATTTGTTACGTTTTTTGAAAAAAAAAAATAGAAATTAAAAATAGAAAGATAGGCCCAACTATATTAGGAAATGATATTTCTCAAATTGCAAATAAGGAACTATAGGTGATTTCATTTCTATAGGACTTGCGGTAGGCCTTAATTGAACTTCTTCTTGACAGTGTAGTTAGTTGTGTGTGTGTAGCTAGTTAAATTTAACAATTTACAAAGTGAAGTTGAGAGCCGTGTATTTAAATAGGTTACATTAATTATTGTGGAACTTTAATTGCTTGTTAACTAGAAAGTGTCACAAATAATTACTTACTAAATAAATAAGAACCTAGCTTGCTTGTAAAACAAAATTGCAAGATATAAATATTTGCCCTTTCAATAGATCTAACCTATGAAAATACAAATTGTCATTTTGACATTCATCTAATTAGATGTTTTACACTGTTAAAAAAGTCAAATCAGGACCTACTGCAAGTCGAATGGAATTGAAAGAGCAACTATACATATGCTTACATTCAATATTCGTAAAAAATCGTTTTGAGAGGAATAACGTCAAATATCGCATGTTTAATTTCGATATGTACCTACGTTGGAAAATGTTTGTTGGTTAAAATAATAAGTATATTTTTAAATAAACAGTTACCATTTAGTTAAAGTTATATTTTGCAATGATATGTTTCATGCAATCAGTCAATTGAGTTTGTTTTGTATTTAGTTACGAACACAATTACAGTTTTATTTTAAATAAGTTTTGGTTGTCATCTACGTCTTTTCTCGTAAAACTTCCTAATTTTACAGAAAGCTGGAGTTTTATTGTTTATTATACGTAAGAATGTCTCCGGACTCAGGAGCTCAGTGGTTAAGCATTCTGATTACTGATCTAAGTGTCGCGAGTTCAATCCCTAGTCCCGGTAAAGTTTTTAAAAATAAAAAATGCGGCTGAAAGCCAAGGCAGTCGAAAAAAACATTTTTTTCTACAAGCCGCCTTGATAAGCCCGTCCCCTCTCCACAACTAGTAGATGATCTAAAGCGCCTTCTACCGCAACTGTGACACAATTTCCAGCACAAATGATCACATCACTCGGAGTATGCTTGAAAGAATACGCCAGGTTATACGGGTAATGGTAGAAATAAATACACGTTTTTAAGGTTTTTCTATTTCAGAGTTTCCTTAACTCCTATTATCCTAAACTTTTCTTTTTCCAGTATCTGAGATTGGGTATCGAAAGTTTTTTGTATAAAAAAATTTAAAACAATTATATAACACAGCTAGGGTTCAATTTGTTTTTTAATTATCAGTTTATATATCCCTAACTTTTTTTTGGCAGAGTGTTACAAAAATAGTCAAAAGAATTACCATTTTTTAGAAGATGATTTTTGTGAAATTATTAAATTTTTCTAGAAAGTTGCATACAGAATTGTTAAAGTTCCTAGATTAGCGGGGGTTGCCTAAGTCTTGAAAGTTGTTTGTTTACAGAATGTTAGAATTTGCGATTTTATAAAAATAACTATGAAGATTCTAACTACAAATACTTATTTATAAAAATAAATGATTTACCATATTATTTTAAATTGTAATTAAAATTGTTCTGCCAGATAAAATTTTCCATTTCTTTGTATAATTTTAATATATAAGCAAGACTAAAAATTAGTTTATTGAATTTTTTGTTCAACAAAATAATTTAGTTAAAAAATTATCTCAAAAAACAAATTCTAATGCAATTCCTATCATATCAAAGCTGAGACAACTTTTTCAAGTCAATTGGTATACCCGCAACCTTCCTAAAACGTTTTGCGGAATTGGGGTATGCACTCACTACTTGCGCTAGCTGTTGCAAGGAGCCTTAAGCCCCGTCATGGAGCTTAAGGCTGGTGGCAGCAGTGCTGGACTCAAATGCCTTTTACATGCCAAGCATGTTGCTTATACACCCTTCCGGTCATCTATCAGCTGCGATATCTCCTAGTGGGGTGTAGGTGGGACTACACTGGAGCCGCTTGTACGCACGCTCGCGTATCGCAAAGCTGGACGGTGGGCGTAAATTGTGACTGAAGTGGGCACTGTTCATATTTAAATACTCTAACTGTGTTTTAGATTCAATCTGGGCAAACGTCACACGCTTTTAGCTATTATCTCAGAACACATAACAAACTAGAAATATTTAAAAGTAGGTGCTCATTCCGTTGATATATGACGAATAAGCCGGCTTACTAGTGCATGCGCGAACACATTACTTAGTAAAAATGGAGGTTTCGTAAACAGCCTGATCGACCTTTCAACCTTAGCAATAGTCCTAAAAATATTGTAGATAGATTAGTTGCTGCAGTTTCTAAAACAAACGGAAACATAACATTTGGTAACTGACATACAGGTTATGGACTTTTTGAAAAGCTTAGAAGGGGCCATAATCTAGCAGCAGTAGGTACAATCCAAGTTCCAGAGATCTTTTTATATATCAAATACAGGCATATACATTTCAGTATATTTGAATTTTAGGAGAAGTACACCCTGGTTTCTTACATACCTACTTGAAAAAGAAAAAAATGTCCTATTGGTGGCAACGCTTCATCATAATGACGCCGTTGAAGATGATGAAAATAAGCTCTCTGAAATAATATACTTCTATAGTGTTTATAAATGTGGCATTGATATTGTGGATCAATTATCGTCTAGTTATAATGTTTCGAGATTAAACCGTTGTTTGCCCCTCACATTATTTTTTTCGCTTCTCAATACCGCTGGAATTAATTCACAAATTGTGTGCCAGCAAAAGAATGTCCCCATTAATATAGAAATGTCAAATGAATATAGTACTGAGAAATGGTTGCAGTCGTTGAATTAATGGTTTGCTAGAGGCGAAGTTTACAATGTCTTATAGAATTTGACTAAAAACACGAGGAAGGTAACAGTTTACTAGTATTCAGTTTTGGATATATGCAAAACTTGTAACTGCCTGCTCTTACTCTTCGGGCTCTTTTTTTAGCTCAGGAAGCGTAACCATTTTTGTATTTATAATATGAAAAGGTGTTCATTTTATACACCGTTGCCAAACAATATCTAAACGAGATGTGTACTTTCTTGTTTACAGAAGGTAATGCAACTGTATACAGGGTGTTCGATAAAGAATGGGCCAAACTTTAGATATAGTTAATTTCGACAAAAATAAGCTGCTTTAACCTAACTTACCTTAGTTCAACAGTTAGCACTAACGGAGCTACAGGGTGTCAAAGTTGAAAAAAATAAATCACATTTTTTTAATATCTTTCGCATCCGGAGTTTTTTGGCATGAAAAATTCAAATTGATCAACGATTCAGTTGTATCTTCTAGAGGGCGCCACAAGCAACCATTAGGACACTGTTAAATCGCGGCAACTTTTTTGTGTCACGGTGTATGTCATTTTCGACTGGAAAAATATTGTTCCCCATCTTTTCTGCTTAAAAACGGTATATCTTATTGAACTCGCTAAAAGTAACGGTTTCCCTGAAAAACGCATCTAAAACTGATCATGCGTGTAAATTATCCTAAAGAAAAGTAAGATTATTGAGTAAATACTTGGACATCCTGTATCTTTGTTATTATCGACTTTGGTACTAGGGTAAGCTGAAGTAAATCAACTTATTACGCTGTTGCGGTATGGCCCATTATTTACTCAACAATCTGACTTTACTTTAGGATAATTTACATTCATGATCAGCTTTGGATGCGTTTTTAAGGTAAACCGTTGCTTCTAGCGAGTTCAATAAAATATATCTTTTTAAGCAGAAAAGATAGGGAAAAATATTTTTCCAGTCGAAAATGACATACACCGTGGCACAAAAAAGTTGCAGCGGTTTAACAGTGTCTTAATGGTCGCTTGTGGCGCCCTCTAGAGGATACAACCGAATCGTTGATAAATTTGAATTTCTCATAGCAAAAAACCACCGGATACAAAATTTTGCGAAATTAGCTGGAAGTGATCGAAAGATATTAAAAAAATGTGATTTATTTTACTTTAACACCCTGTAGCTCCGTTAGTACTAACTTTTGGACTAAGGTAAGTTAAATTAAATCAGCTTATTTTTGTCGAAATTAACTATATCTGAAGTTTGGCCCATTCTTTACCGAAAACCCTGTATATGAAGTGAAAATTGTCGAAAATAAAAGCCATACATTTTCCTGAATATGTTTGGCATTGGTTATTTCTATGGAACTATTCGTTTCCATTTTTTTCTCCATCCTCCGCTTCTACAAGAGAACAGCAAGTTTCATTGACACATTACTTAGACCTGTTCCAGAAATACGGAAGTGCTTAATAGATCATCGTATCATTAGCTGTCTTATAACAGCGATGTTGAAAAAGGAACGGTGAAAGCACTAGCTTCTATTAATGGATTGGATACTAGCCCACTTAAATTGTCCTTGTCAGGTTTGGAGCATGGTATTGATTTCCAAAGTATAACAGCGTATCTGGAAAACAAATTACCAATCAATATTTAAAAAATGCAACACATACGTAAAGCAGTGATTTTTGTAGTAAACGTCAACAAAAAAGTTGATTTTTTAATTTAAATGTTTAAACAAAAGGTTATCTTGAAGAACATCTAAAATTATCGTGGTACTTATATCATATCAATTTTTAACACTGCATATGTGCGAAGTAGTTTTTCCTTTTACTAGGTTTACAATTTCACATTCGTTATTTTATCTACCCATAATATGATATTATACTTAGAGGAGGAGGGAAAGTTGATTCGTTATTTTTGTTTGCTTGCCGAACATAAAAATAGAGTTGTACCAGGGATATAAAGACAAATTCGAAAAAGTGTTGAGCGCCACCTGCTGATGCAAATCCTGAGGGTGGAGTGGAAAGTTTTTCAACAGAAACAACAGCGGTAATGAACTATCGTGTCGCCTTTATAACGTTCGACTAGCCAGTAATCAGTAATGAGCCTTTTTTAAAACACCTACCTGCTCACTTGGCCTACACCTGGAGCATCCTCGCCGCCTCCTGTAGCGAGAAAGAGCACCTGGTGGTCACTGATGGATAATAAATTAGAAAGGCTTTAGACGCGGGCATTGGAAGAACCTCAGTTGCAGGAAATAAAATATCTTATTCAAGCTACGCAGACGTCACTTAGGATCTATGATAAGAAATGATGGCAGGTGTGAAACAAAAATTCGCCGAAGAATAAACATGGCCAAAAGCGGAATAAGTCGATTAACTATGGCAAAATCAATCCATTAGTTAACACTACAAAAATGAGACTTATTCGAAGCCTAATTTATCCTTCTTTCTATATTCTTTTGAGATGTGGTGTTCGAGGCGTATGCTATGCATCTCCTGAACTGAACGTCGTACGAACATCACCATTCTTCAGCAGCTGAAAATAACCACAAGACTGTCTTTCATTTGTTTGCAGCCCGTGGTACAGACTTTTGGACATATGGCAAAACTTTTAGACGAAAACCTTAAGAAACCCGTGGTATCTGGGAATGCTGAGGGACGTAGAGATAGAGGGCGTTCTCCAACTTCTTGATCTGATCAAGTACAGTGTCTCACTCATGGTTTCTTTCGAAGCCCAATAACAAAAGATCGGAACAAATGTATGTATGTATTATCTGTAACCTCATTTACCTTGCGGTGTCGAGGCTGGTGCTTTATGAGCTGGCATCTGGCGGTACAATGATCAACTTGCCCCGGAGATCGGAACAAATGAAGAAAGCTTATTAATAGAACTGGGAAAAATCACGTTTCTTAGAAATAAGGAAACGATTAATGATGATGGTCCACTCCGAGATCTCCCAGGTTGACACAGTTCATTAAGGCGACCTCGTCGTCTCTATCGCTAAGAAAAAGGGATCTATGGTACCAGTACGAAGCCCAACGCAGCCCTGGATGCTTGGAGGGCGGTTCCATAGCACCTGCAGCCCTCTAACTCGACTCACCCGTAGTCGAAGCAAAGGAAAACCTTGGCTGATCACTGGTAACATAAATAAGCAGAAACTAGACTCACTTGACGAAGATGCTTCATTTTTTGACAAATAGAAGGTCATACAGTTTCTTCGGGCGAACTTATAGCCTCCTGCAGAATCTCGGAGACTGCAAATCAAGACCCCATCCGCCAGCATTCGCTTTCGCTTCTCTAACAGAACTGCCTTTAAAGATAAATGTCCGCCTTGCCCGCTGTTCTTCCAGCTACGTAGATTAGCCAAATACAAGCCAAAGCACTAACTTGATATGTGAACATCAGAAAGAACACTTGCGAGGACGTTAATTACTCTTAAAAGTACTGCACCGTCGCCGTCGTAACGGCGTTGTTTACTTGCGTTGCCATATAATCATTCTACTTTATTAGTTACAGCCACAATCGCTTAAAACGACAAATTTTGTAGTTCCAGCGGCCCCCACCCTGCTCGCACTACGGCCGATGTTAGATTAGTTTCCTAACCTGGCAGGCGTTCAAGCGTTTCTCAGCGATCAGAGGATTTTTAAAATTTTGTAGCCATTGTACACAGTTTGTATAATTATTTCGTGTTTTAGGTTTTGGTTTGTACATAGACATATCAATATACGTATGTTGGTTTATGTAGTCCTTATTCTATTTTCGTTCAAATAATAAATAAAACGTTTGACTTCTGATGCTACCCATGCAAGGCATGTAATTGAGAAAAGCAATAATTTGGCTGATTTTTTTCTCTGACCAGAGCAGAAGTTCACAAACTCAAAAATGTTACAAATTCAAAAGTTTACAATAAAAACAATAATAATAATAAACAGATTGAGAATAAGCAGGTTTCCGGAAGGGTCTACTCAATTGTGGATCAAAATGCTTATCGAGAAATGCAATGAATTATAGATGGCCCAACTAATACACCGAAGGAATTTTATTTTATAATATTTATGTACATAACATTTTCATTAACGAAGAATTATGTTGTGCATACTGTTATGATACAACTCTAATGTGGTTAGGATCAAATTTGTTAAAATTGGGAAATTACAATGCGTTGGAAATGGTTTGGATTTATTCGGGGATAAGACGGTTATTTGAAAAAAAACAGGTGGATTTGAAAATAATATAATATTTATAAAATAAAGTTTGAAAATGAATGACAAATACTTAATTTGAAATAAAATAAAGTAGGTTTAACTCAAATAGATAAGACCAGAGTGTATAAAAAGGAAAATTGGTAATAGTTAGGAAATTTGTTTCTAATTATTAAGAATAACCAACTTGTAAAAAAATTAAAGAATTTAATTTGGAGTCATTAAAGTATCTAAAATTAACTCTATTTTATTATAAAAATGTTTGGATATTAAAAGGGTAATACTAAAATTTGCGTGATGAAAGATATAAGGATATTTAAACATATAAGAAGATTTAAACATATAAGAAGAATAACGGATATAAAACTAAGAATGGTTACAAGTATGTGGTTTAAACTAAGCAAGCAGAGTTAATCTATACAAAGCAAGTTTGGCAGCAGCACTAAAGAAAGTTAGCATCTGCAAATTTGGTCGGTTGGCTACATTCTGTAGGAGGGTTAGAGTTACTGATTTGGGACAATTGGAAACGTCTTGCCTATAGGAGGGACCTTTCATTGCTGGAAGGTGTGTCAGAGCTTGAAGCAGTAGGCAGAGAGGAACTTGTATTAGTAGGCAGAGAGTGGCATGTTGGTTTGCATTCTGGACATTGTGGAGATCAATGGAAAGGTAATTACTAGAAAAGGCAAATAAAAGATTATAAAAGTGAATTAGTTATCAAAGAATTACTTACTGTGTTTTCTAATATTGTTGTGTAATAGGAAGGTAGTCTGGTGTTTGTCCTTTGAATTTCAAATATGTTTTTCGACATTTGGTTGACATAAGTATTGACTTATGCATGTGATATTTAAAATATTAGAAAATCAATCTTTCAGAAAGCAAGTAACTAGATAAAAGAACCCACCCCTGTTGAGTTTTCAGGAGTTATCGATAATAGTTATTATTGACATTAAAATACATAATAGGGCAATTTGTAATTAAAAATCTAATCAATATCATCATACTTGAAGGTTCAGTACATATTAAAGGCACATCAACGTGTAGCCAGTGCAATACTTAAACATATTATACCATTTATTTCTATACTGTGTTATTCCTGTATTTTATACATTTGAGTAGAACGGATTCTGGGCATCTGAGCTTTACCCGAGGCAACCAGTTTGTGGATCGTTAGAAATATTGACGTAAGCCAGTGTGTCAGAATAATTCCTGTTTTATAAACGTGGTTAAACAGATCTACCAAGATATCTACCCTATCATCGTCGATAAATTTCAGAAGTTGCTTGCAAGGTGATTGGACGCGACTGCCCTCCTGCCCAAACTTATAAGTATTGGTTTTTAGACAAGCACAAATTATTAACGTAAATAGTTTCTTTGACAAATCAAAAATAAAAAATTTTCCCAAATTATGCCGACTTTTTGGCGGACACTGTATATCTTGGTCGGTATATAAGCATTGTAGCATTACATAGTACCATTGATTAATTACACTTAAGATAACTCAATGTAATAGCCGACAACGGAGTCGAGAAAATTGTTCTATGATTGGTCACTAGTTGGCGCAACGCTCGCGAATTCAGAAAAATATTCCCAGTTACTCAGTCGTTACCTGGGACCCAAACCCCATTTTGCGGATACAAAGTTTGTTTAAAATATCCTATTCCCACACAGATGGCACAACAAAAATTTAAGTGGGGGGACATAGCTCGTCTCATCTGTGCACCATGGTCTATCTCATTTGCATAATTGCATATTTACCTGGGAGTTGGGGATTACTTGGAAACGATTACCTTTATTACTCACTCAACTTTGCCTACTTCACAATAAGATTGTAAAAACATTTTCGTTGGAATTTGTTGCAGTAAATAACGCAAAGCAAAACCAAAAGATTTTTAGATATAAATTTATTAAAATATAATAATAACATTAACACAATAATAATATATATATAATTTATTATAATATATATATATATATATATATATATATATATATATATATATATAATTGTATTATAAAACATGTTTTAACATACAGGCGAAAAAATCTATTACAGAAATTAGACATCTCTTCTCTATCCTATACAAAGTATAAGACAAATACCTATTAATTTTAAACGGGAAAATTCCAAAATACAAATATGGCCATATATGGCCGTACAAAAGCCCACAAGAAAATTATTGAGTCAATATTATAATTAATAATTATTATTATTACAAAAAATGATTACTTATAACATTAATAATTTATTATAATACATACAATAATTTGGAACCATTATTTAATATACAAACAAGCTTTAATTTATTTACTAATAAAATAAGGATTTTTCTATCATTGATTAAATGCACTATTATATTATAAAGTGTAATCAAATTGCACAGTAAAGAATAAGCGTTAATTCAAGTATCAGTGATTTAAGTATAGCAAAATGTATATATGTACATTACATACATATAATAATATTCATTGCGAAAACAAATCAAATTTCATATAGGTAGGTCAGGTACCCATACTACAATAGAAAAAATGAAAAATGAGAACGTTAATATTATTGGGAAATTTTAAAAATTCCAAATTTATTTGGATTCCTTGAAGATTTTGGAAACCATTTTCCCTTTTTAAATAATTTGCATTTTATCAAAAGCTCTAAAATAAACATCCTGTGCTCCCTACATGTTTCGCTACTCAGCCACTTCTGCAAATTCACTACAATTTGATTCATTAAATGCGATTTTACACCATAAACGTAATAAAAATTAGAATAATTTTTTTCAAAAGAATCCAAACACTTATCCACTATTGTTCGAAATTGTAATGATGGTGCTTTTAAACCTCTAAAGAGATCTGGTTCGGCGATATCGGAGTAAGTTTTGTGTAACAACAATAACTCGTTCTCATTATCAAGTGCAGAGGAAACAACTAAACTTGTTTTACAGTCTTCACAATCAAATTTATCTAAACATTTTTTTGCTAAATATCCAGCAAAGTACGTTACCGCACAGTCTTCCAAAGTGGAAGGATTATCGTCGGTATCATATTCAGTGATATCATCGATATCCTCCCAATCGGTTTCGCAATCAATGGTTTCGCTTAAATTTTCAGAAACAACCTGAACAGATGAAGTCAGAGGACCGGAAGAACCGATAATACCATTTTCCGGTATTAATTCCACAATGCTATCATTATCTGTTTCGCAGTTACTGTTTGTGGATTTCATTAAAGAATTGATTGCATTGCTTCTAAAAATTGTTCTAAGTGCCCTGGCGCTTGGATTACGATTATATCCACAATGCTGCCTATATATAGAAATTTGATTTTCTAACACATCTTGGGTCAATCGGTTAGTTAACATATATGACATTCCCTGTTCTTTTTCTTCCTTAAATAGCTGCAAAATGCCTTCAATCACGTGTAATAAACCTTGAAAACAGGGTGGTTTACTAATTTTATTTGTTTTTTTGTCAATTTTATATAGGTTTGAAACAAGAGTTTTTGCTTCGTTGAGAACGTTTAAAACATGATTATTTTCAGCGGAGAGAGCCGATTTGTAGGGATTTTTGTCATATAATAGACGACTATTTAAACAATCGAACAATTTATTCATAAAATCAATGAAATCTGTCGTATTTAAAGCCGTAGCACTTACTAATTCTCCCGTTGAAACACAGGTTCTAATCGCAGAAGCAACTGAGTGGCTAAAAACTTGAAGGGCCAGTTTGACATTCATTTTTTGAAAGCAATTAGGTCTTACATGGGCTTCTGTCAACTTAGTTAAGGCTTTGCATTTTTGATTTTTTTTATCAATTTCATACACTTTTACAACATCGTCAAATGAAATTTTCTTGTCTTGGTCATTTTCCATCCCAAAATCTCTATTTAAAAGATTATTCCGCATGCTTTTAGCAATATGCATGGAATCCGGTATTGCAAAAATTTTTTTTTTGCTTGCGTTATCTTCATTTAAAATGAAAAAGGGAGTTTCGTTAGTTATTTTGAATTTTTTAAACGCTGCCTGGTTGTTTGTGCCTTGGTCACAAACTATCAGGCGAGGATTTAGACCTGCATTTAGTAATCTTTGCCCAATTTCTGGCACCAAAATATTTAACGCGTCTTTACTAACTACTTTCTCGGATAAAAAGTACGCCAGGGGCATCTTCCAGGGTGAATACAGACCCCGACCTAAAAACACTAGTGCATGTTTGGCAGGTGCACCTTTTCGTCCTAAATGCCCCATATCTTCGAACCCTTCAAAAACATCCATTTGTTTATTGAATTCAATTTTTTCCGCAATTGCCATTTCATCAAAACATATTGCACATTTTTTTTCTGACTCTTCAGCATTTTCAAATTTTTTTTTAACTTGATAAAAAAATTCATCATTAAATCCAGGCCTAAACTGAGATTTACCCAACCACTTAGTAATTGTCGATTTTCCCGGAAGAATAATCCCCTGTCGCCTTAAAAAATTATATGTCGATGACGACTTATAATACAACATTAAAGCGAATTTTTTTTCAGAAGCAGCCCACTTGTTTTTCTTTGCCTTAAACTGCATTTTTGCAAAAGTCTTCGAAGATTCAGAAGAGAATTGAAATGAATTGAAAAAATTGTCGACGTTGGTTTGTTCTTTTAAATTTTTTACCTTAACGGTAACACGAGAAAATTTTTTACGCAAATTTTTGATTTTCGTTTTATAACCTGCAATAGAAATTCTCATCTTCTTTTTTTGTGGAGTTTCCTCAACATTTCCGAACAATTTTCGTTTTAATTGATTTTGTTCAAACATGGACGGCATGCTTATAATTTTTTCAATAGAGGATGGACTACATACCTCTGAACAATCGGACGAACGATTCGGACTCTGATAAACAATATTATTAATTATCGTTGTATTCTCTTGCCTACGTGGTCCACTGTAAGTTTTCTGAGTGGCAGACACATTCAGTTTTTCAGATGATGAGGAACCTTTATCTCCATTAAATTCTTCATTAAATGCTACTGGCACTGCTGAACTTATTAACCGATGCTTAGACTCATTTACAAATGCGTCGACTTGAAAATGATTTTCGCATATATATTTATTACGCAGTTGCTTTTCTGCCAAATCCAGAAGACTAACGTTTCCTGAAAGCAAAAAAAGGTTTTTTTAAATTCTGCGAGTCGAACAGTATTAGCATTGTATTAGGCATCTAATTCTTTCATTTTTGTTGTGATACTAGAGTATTTAGCAATTTACCTGAATTCAGTATCCACGCTTTAGATCGCTCGTCGCATGGAAAGCGGTACATCCGCAGCCCCGGAAAATCAACCTGTTTCTTGAAACAAGAAACATAGGAACAACGGTTGCCAGGCATGTTGAAAAACCTATAAATTAAACAGAATAATGTAATTAGTTTCGTTAATAGGAGTATTAAACTACTACCAGTAATGAAAGTGTGAAATAATGTAATCATTAAAGGCCGGATTTGTAGGCAAAATAAAATATGAAATTAGGCAAAAAAAAATTAAAAACTGGCACTTTTCGGGCAAAGACAATCTGATTAATACCCTGAAGCAAAAAATAAAAATTGCTTATTTTTTTTAAGTTTTATTTATACTATTTTTTTACACGTAAACCGAATACGCTACTATGTATTTCTCTAAATTATTTTCTGTAAAATTCAGTCTTCTATCAGTTAAAATATGTTTATGTTGTGAAAACGAACGTTCCACATCGCGAGACGTGATGGGCGCGTATTTAAAACAGGATACTTCTTTAGGGGACAAGCTATCCATTATTGCTACACCCCTCCCTCAAGGGCATTTTTGATGTTGTTAAGTTTTTGCCACCCTGGGTTTTTTCCAGAACCATAAGAATTTTCTGATGAACTTTTTCTCCCTTGACTCCACGAAAGTTCAATGAAGCTTGATTCACCAACTTCGTGCTCTCTTAAACACACTTCTTGGAAAAAATGTTTACTTTATGAGGGCTAATTGCTAATTTAGTACCTATTTTGAAATCCGGAAGTGACCTTCGGCTTATCGGTTGTCCCGTCATTAGTGACTCACGCCTAAGAAGGCAGTAGAAAAGCACGTGCTCGCTTGTGGACAATGTTCCTATTGGCCCGTTTTAAAATTCCCAGAAAAAAAATGTGCGACTTAAATTTTTCAGGCGTTATTTTCGATTACGAAACGAAAAAGGCCCATATTGTTATAAATTGTCAATTCAGGCAAATTTTAGGCAAAACATTTAAAACAGGCAATTTTAGGCAAAATAAAATATCTGTAGAAGCATCCCCTCCTCTGAAAACGAATTTATAATTTATTAAATTATCAATATCTATTAGCAAAATAAACAGGCAAAATAGGCAAAATCCGGCCTTTAGTAATCATTAATCAATAACATTAAATACGATTATTCTAGAAAATAACTAAACACTATACATACAGGCTGTTTGATGAAAAATGTTTCAACCCGTAACTTCCTTGTTTATGATCGGATTTAAAAAAAAGAAGAATAAAGAAATGGTTTTCCAAACTCTGCAAAATAGTGCTAATCTTGATTTTTTCATTCCCTTCTTAAATACGTAACGATAGTCAGTTGTTTTTTCTTAAATGGATATAGATATTCAAGACAACGTTGAAAAAAATGTGAGTGGGGCCACTTTATAGAGCCTGTCAAACCATTTTTATACTTTTTTTAGTTATTAAAATCGGATAATAAATAAAGAAGTTATGGAATGGAGCATTTTTTATCAAACAGCCTGTATACATATATGGCTAATTGAAATATGTAGCTATGTCACAAAATTTGAAAATAGAAGACAGTACGCTAATGAGATGCAAAATAAAAAAACTTTGTGAAGAGTATGTCAATTTTTTAAAAATCTAAATAGGTAAATTCGATTGATATTGATTAACTGATATAAAAAGTCGAATGTGAAGAATTCTTGTTTGTTAAAAATAAAACTTTATTAAAAATTATTGTAACAAATTAGAAACTTACCTCAAATTAATCAATTACACTGATAACAAATGCGACTACTAAGTGAAGCACAAAACAGCAACTTAAAACAAAAACTCACAATCGAAAACTCACGCACAGTATACACCTTACAAAAAGGGTCACCACTGTCGGAATGAAAACAAAATGCAATTTATTCTGCCTTTAAACATTCTTCAAATTGTATTTCAAATTAAATAGCAATTTAAAAGTAATATATTTGTGGTCCTAATGCCGATAATCTATTTCCACTGATTAACCAATGGTACTTCTAAAGAGGGATGCCGCCCCTTCCTTGAACAGGTAATTCCACAATCAATGGTTCCACGAACCGATAATAACAAAGGACTACAAAGTCTTGATTAAGTATTTTCAATTAGGTACCTATAACAAGGTTTCTCTTGTATCAAATGTGTTAGAACATTGTCAAAGTCCCAAACAACCACAGGAATTTTAGTTTAATCCGTTGTTAAGAAATTCTTTTTAAAAAAATTACAAAACTAAAAATTTGAAAATTCTCTTAACATGACTTTAAATCAAAATTACCCAAAAATTGAAACATTGAAAGTTGACATTGTTTAATGTAATTTTAAAAAACTATTTGACTATTTGACTCGTTTCACTCGTGATTTACCTGTTTTTTTTTTGCGTGACCAAGTGTCTTTAATCAATGGCGTGACTTATATGCCTTCTAAGACACTTTTACCACAAATAGCTATTTTTATTTTAATATTTTCAAATCGACTAATATCTAATAAAGGAGCAATTCTTTAATTTCTATTTCGGCATTCCTAAAGTTATATTATAAGTAATAATTCTTTGATTATTTCATTGATTAAATTATTCTAAACCTTTGGTCCTTAATAAGACCATCCAAGACCAAACAAGACGATCCCGAGGACGATCCTAAGTTCAAAATTGTTCAAAGAATGTTTTAAGTCATGAGTTATTAATGCGTGACGTCGTATTTGAATGAGTGCCATCTGTATTAGAGTAGCTTGAAGCAATGGGTCAGATGAATCCGGTAACAACGCGACGTTGGAAGACCCTGGGCTCGCAAGCTCCATCTAGAGCCGCATTGTCAAACACGGGCGCCGTCGAAAGTAGTGGTGCCATCTGGCGTTCGCCGGCGTATTAGAGGGTCCGCCGGCAGACGTATGAATAAGCTATCTGAAGTGTAATTAATCAATGATAGTACATACTACATAGATATCTTATAAAAGGACTCTTAATATCATTTCATATTGGTTAGGCTACACAACAAGCATAAAGGAAGTTGTAAAGGTATACCACTACTTATATTTTAAAAATAAGGTATCCACCTCTTTCAAAAACAAAAGGGGATAATTCAGCTTTATTTACAAAAAAAATTGTGTTTTGTTATTCCTGGGTGGTGCTTCCTTCAAAAAAGATGTAAGACAGAGATTTCACCAGTCGTTCTGTAAGATTTAACTTTAAAATCAACACAAATATTCTATTATCATGTATATTATAGGTGGATAACCTCAACAGGCTTTTTACTGATATAAGAGCAGCTGAGCTAAAGCTGGTACATACTAGGTCCTTAATCGGAGTCCTGTTTAATAGAGATTTCTATAATTTAGCCGTTAGTCGTGGTTGAGATAATTAACCTTGATTGGAGCTGTTGGAATTGCTGGGGTATTTTTCTTAATTGTAATCCAGAATCAATGTGGTTTGGATGGGGATGCAGTTCACTCTAGTGAGTTATATAGCAGGATGACAGGGCGAGTTGAGTGTTGATATACACTTCTTAAGCAGAACCTCTACTACTCGTAGTAGTGAAAGTACCAACTCAAGCAAGAGTGCTAGGAATCAGTGAGGTCGATGTAATGCCAATATTAACGATTTAAAACTAGAAACCTTTTCTTCTGAAACTGAATATACTATATTATATATCCTTTATCTAATAGACTTGTCTGTCAGGGACGCTGTTTCAGCAGCCAAACCGTAAGAGATAGAGAAAAAAGTCTTCCGGTTTTCGAGAAATCACGTGATATCTCGAAAACCGGAAGTGTCAGTACGCTGTTTCAGCAGCCAAACGGAGCTGCGACCCTCTGCGCCTTAAAACCTCGATCGGTTAGACAACCACTTTGACAGCTTCCAGAATGTTCCGATGCTGCGTACCACTTTGACACCTTCCAGGTCTGGGTACAGTTTTTATTTAATACGCGTTCTATTTGAAAAACGGTCTTTTTTGTTTTTTTAAATGAGACATTTGTCTCACTGGGTTGCTAGTATGGTCATAATAATAATAATAATAATAATAATAATAAATTGATTGGTCCTCTCGATCATACAATGATATAAGACAAGTCACAAAAAACTTACTTAAAATTGTAATGTAATAGTTAAAACGACGTAGAATTACATAAGTTAACAGATTTAAAAAAAAGGTATATATAAAATGCTTACAATTAAAATTAAAACAGTGTACAACTACCTAAATTTATCACAGGCTAACTACGAAAACTACATTATATATATTGCACTTCAATTTAGTTTAAAATTTAAATGTAAAAAAAAATCTAGCGTATAAAAGGCGTTGTTTTTGAGAATTAAAGTTAATTTTTTTTTAAATGTCTTGCTACTACATGTTTTAAGACTAACAGGTAGTATATTATAGAGTACCGTACCCATATACCAAGGACTGGATTTATATAATTGAAGGCGATGATTATGATGCTCTAAGTTAAGACGACCGTAACGAGTGCTATATTGATGGTGCTCGTTTAAAAATTTGAATTTACTAATATTCGACTTAACATACAGTAAAATTTTCTAGTATGTAGATACTAATAAGAGTTAAGATACTCTGATTGATGAAACTGGTTTTGCATGACTCCCGTCTCTGTAAATTAAATATATTGCGAATGGCAATAAGACTAAGTATATACAATCTTGAGTATACTCCCCCTAATAAAATAGTTAAAGTCAATAGAATCCTTAAAGTAAAGAGATATACGCCATAATTCAGTTGAACATTGAATAGCATAGTAACAGAATAATTAGTTATACTACAGGGATTAACCCTTATAGAATAATTTATATAAAACATGCAATGAGAACTGAAAGCATATAAGAGTTGAATAATTAGAGAAAGGATGTAGCAGTTATCTTAGGAAAGGTACTTACATTGAACCAACACATCAATACAATAAATTAACGTTCAATTAGCAACTGTGGTGGACAATATAATATATTATGGAGCTCCAAAATTATAACCCTCAACCTAAATATAAATAAACTATTCTATAGATCAATAAATCTTCTTTAGTACTGGTTACTTACCAGATGTAAAGTAGAATACTATAACAGTAATAGTATTTCAATTCTAAAATGTATGCAAGTAAGTTTCCATTAGGAATGTATACTGTTTGCAAATTAATAATAGAGAAGCCAAATACCATTAAATTCATAAATTGTAGATAGGAATAATTAAAATGGTTGGCGCCTAATCTTTGTTGGTTTATTCTAAATATAACCCTATATGAAAAAGTGAAGTACTATAAAATCTCACATTTCTTTATACCCAACTGCAAACCATAATAGAGCTAGCTGGAGTAATGTGAATCATTTAAATGTAAGTTATCTCACAGAGAATTAGTGGGTTAGTATATTGAATGAGAAGAGAGCCTCGCGTGTACCTAGGCTTCGGCGGAATCCGAATTGTGTTTAGTTTATATCCATATCCAGTTTTTGATCTATTCCGTTATCAATAATTTTTAGAAACAATTTTAGGATATGGAACACCAAACTACTGGTGCGGTGATTGCTGCATTCTTTGGCATTTGTCTTTTTGGAAAGGCATATGAAAATGGAGAGTAACCAGTCTCAGGGTACAATTTTATAATTTTCGATTGGTAAATTTGGCAGGTTCAGGATCTTCTCCATTTTTTGTTGTTGTTTTTAGTGCATAGAGTATCTCTTCCTTTGTGATATCCGGAAAATTCCTCCATGTGTTTTCTGCAACATTGTAATTTTTCATCCATCTACATTAGAGTATCTCTGTTTCGCTCTAAGACCATAGTGGTCTAATTCTTTCGTTTAAACCTGCCAGTTTTTTAACCATTTTATGTGGCTTGAACAAGTCGTATTTATTTTGAACGTCTTTGATAGCTTTATATTTCTGTTCAAAGTATTATTTGGCTTTCCTTATCTTCTTTCTATTCTTGCAATTAATCCCTTTATAGGCATTAGTGTCATCATTCTTGTATTCTCTTCGTTGTTCCATCATATTTAATACTTCATCAGTCATTCCATTTTACTTGCACTTTGTAGAGTCTCTTAATATCTCTTTGCATGGACCAAGGAGACAATGTTTTCGTAATTCACATTGTTCGTCAATGTTATCAGTGTTTATATTCAATCATTCTGTATTATATTCTCGTGCACTACCTGTTGGAGGTTTTCTTCTATGTCTGGTTTTTGTAGTTTTATTGTTTCTATTCTGGGTGTTTGTTTATGTCTCTTGATGTTGTTGAGTGTAAATGTAACATTAGAAATTAGGGGGTTGTGGTCAGAGGAGACATTTGCTCCAGCATTTGATTTAACTGATAGATATTACCGTACGCTTTTTATGTAAAAAAATACATTGAACCAGAATTTATTGATGAAGATAAAATATTGAACAATCCAAGTTTGCTTATCACACATAACGAAATTCATTTGATTGCCGCAAAACTCGACTTACCGCTTCGCTTTTTCAATTCTATCGTTGATATCTATAACGGCATTTTTCAGGTGACCTCTGGGCGTATAACCGTCTCTCTGGAAGTTTAAAGAATGTGTTTGTGCTGATTAAATTGTGATCTTGGCAGAATTGTAATAGTCGGTCTCCTCTTTCAATACGTTTACCTAATCTACGACTTCCCACAAATTTTCCAGCTCTCTCCTTGCCGATCTTTGCATTAAGGTCACCCATAACGATAGTGATCACTATATGCTTTACTATTCTAAAAGCCTTATCAATCTGCTGGCAAAACGTTACTCTCTCCGCCTATTGTAGGATCATTTACCTGCATTAGATTCAATTTCGCGTGGGATGTCTTTAGTTCTAATAACATTACTCTTTTTGAGATTGGAACAAAACTTTCTATTTCTCTATTGGTTTCCTTGTTAGCTATTATTGCTACGCCGTCTCTGTATTGATTGTCGTTGCTTCTGGAGTGATATATTGTGCCATTATCAGTCTAGAAATTACCAGTTCTGGGCCATCCTACTTCACCTGCCCCCAATCTATTAATTTTTTGCGCAACTTTATGAGTTATTTCAGATTGGTACATACTTTGAACGTTTCATATACCAATTCTTATGTCGGGCAGTGTTATCTTAGCTTCATTATTTGTTGGGCAAGGATTTCGCTGACTGACTACATGAGCGGTTTCGCCGGTTCCTTTCCTGTCGGATCTTGGGTTTCAAGTACCATAACTGGTAATCTTACATTTGTTGCTTCTTGTTACCATTCTAATTATACTAGGGAGATCGAGTGAGGTGATTTTCCCACCGCAGTATGACAGGCGGTTGGATCGATATGGATCATCGCCTGTGACTGTTTTATATCGAGATAGTATTAAGGTCATTCTTCAACTGCCTATCTCCCGTAATGACATAGCTGCTGCCCTATGCGATGTTCACAGTTGATTTGTGCTTATTTGGCTCTCCCTTATTCACACATGTCCTGAATATTTACAGGACCTTCCCTATCAGCCATTCGGACGCGCCGTGTCGGGGTTAAAGGCTCCCCTAACGCCCATCCAGGCTGTTCTCCGAGAGGTTCAGAAGGACCCCTATTCAGTTCAAAGTTCTTCCCTCAAGGAAACTGAGACCAGGCACACATGAGGTTTATGAATAAGCTCAACTGAGGTAATTATACAGCACTTATGTTTTAAAATGATTAATAAAAATAATAGCAGAGTTGGTTATGGTTTAATTGTATAAAATGTTAGTATTAGATAAAATAAAAAAGCTAGTTAATAAAACAATGAGCAATATGTTGGGATGGGAGTTAAATGGGTTTTTTGGGGAAAATGTATTAATTTCGAGTAGGTAACTGAGTAGAAATGTTAACAGGTTGCTTTTAGAACAATGTTAGACGATCTCGTATTTATTATGCTAACGTTACTTTATTGTGAATTGACCTTAAAAGTAATATTTTATAATTATTAATACCTATTAAAATTTATTTTGAATTAAAATTCGTTTAAAAGAAGGTAAATATGATTACATTGAGCGTGTGAATGATTACAAGGACATTTACACGTGAATGACATTATCAGTGTGTAATTGAATATAAAAAACAGGAAACAACTTACCTCAAAGCTACGATTGTAGTTTGGAAGCATGGACTGAGGAGACGTTTGTTTAAGTAACTTGTCAAAGTGCGATATTCTAAAAAAATATCAGGAATCTAGTAGTAAGTGGATATAAAAATAGATGAGATCTCAGTTGCTTGGTAATTAAGTAATTATGAAACAACAAGTTACAAAAATTGAGTCTCCAAAAAAACAAAAATATTGTTGGCAGTTGGTTTTTTTATAAAAAATTCATATAATAACCTTGTTATTGATTTGAATGAAGTTTTAAATAAGAAGTGCAATTAGTTGAGTTCTTTTGAGATTCCATCGGGCAACAATAGATGTACCGAGGGTGAGTCTTGTTGCAGTGCTCGGTCAATCTGCGAAGCCTAGCTGCTTTGTAGGAAGTCATTTGCAGGACTTCATAAACGCACAAAAGCTGTTCTTGATCCAGGACGTCATCGAGGTGCATGTCCTATCGATAAAGTAGAAGGTAACCTCGCTTAAGCAGGAAGACTTTTGCAGTCTTTGTGTGGTAATAGTCAACAGATGAAACAAAGTACC